>LOND01002235.1:29489-49097 GCA_014220965.1 Paragonimus kellicotti | reverse complement strand
CAGGATGTGGTGGCTAGCGACAACTTTATCTACGATGCCGTATGGCTAAGTTAATAACGGTTTATAGTTGAATGTTGATAATCCGCGATCGCAGCTGCCACTCAATTTACATGGCTGAACAGTTTTATCAACATCGGTAGCGGTGTTTGTGGCCTGTATGACAATTTCATCGTCCCCCCATGGACATTCGCTGCCTCTCTGTGCTTATCGATGTTTTCAGCTCCCTGGTACTGCATTTTGTCATTATTTGTATCCATTCTGTTCAGATGATCTGATTTACCGTTTCTAGTTCCCATCGTTATGTGTTTAAGTGCAAGTCAGTCTGAATACTGGTATTAAGATCGAACGAAACGATCCAGCCTAGCCGCATTGCTCTTGTGCTCTTTTTCTTTCCAGATGGAATGGCTTCGAGGGCGTTCTTTTTGCTAAACTCCAGCTTACAAACCTTCTACTCGTATATTGGTTGGATCTTCAATGGAATCTACTCTGTGGGCTCTGGACTTGTGTCCAGTTTGATACCCAGTCAACCTGGTAACAGGCCTGCTCAGTCAGCGGCACCCGACAGTCCGCGATCATCTTCAACATCGAAATCAAGCACGACGCGTGAAAACCGCGCTGTCCGACGTCAAGTGAGTAAACGAGTGTGATGCCACAATGAACACAGAACAATGAACATTTGTTCACTCCGCGCGTTGGACACTCACTCTTGATTAGGATTTTCTATCCGTTGGCAGGTTTCTGCAGCGGAATCAGTATTTTCGTGGCAGCCGCGTTGAAGCCAGACCATGTGTCACTAGTATGACCTAAACCAGTGCACATAACTTTGCCCTTCAAGGGTGATAGTGTAACAGTCTTAATAGGAAATAAACTAGTCACCACTGAGCCGCAGCGAACGCGATCACCATTTCACATATATTCTTAGCAGTAGCGCAGCCACATTATTTTTGGTGACATGCCACGCATAGTACATATACACGTTTCCAGTAGTCGTTTCTGGTCCCTGATCTTCCTGGCGTTGAAATGTGCTTTTTAATTTCAACGCGTACAAGTCGTGCTATATTACTGACAAACGAAGCTGCATGTTGTACAACAAAGTGACATGGAAACAGCGTGAACTGGAGAACGGATGTTTGTAATGGTTATTGTTAGTTTGATGTTTTCATTATGATAGGCTTGTAGATTTGGTAATTTTCGTGGTTGTACTCTCTCTGCTACTTTAGGGCAACATGGCTCGATTATCACATCTTCCCGACAATTCGGATGACGAACAGGCTCGTTGGAACGGCAATTCTACAGAGCAATTGTAACTGCGGCTGTTCCGAAGGACCAATCCGGGACTGTTGTATTAGTGTTCGGTCAATCTCTGCTGTGCCTCATACTGCCTGTGATTTGACACTGTTTTATCCTCTGCTGCATGTCTTCTCCACTGTGTTCGGCCAGCCTGAGCGTTCTGTTCTATTCGCGTACTGTGTGTTTGTTTTTGGTGAACCAATCTAATTATCGCTTCTTTTTTGACTTACGCTGCCTTGTGCGCACACAGTTGGTGACCGCATAGCACATAACTTGATAAATATCGCTTCGGGTTGATGGCTACTGTCCCCCCTATCACCTCAATTGTGGATGGTTGCGGTTGTTATCGTTTTTTGGTTGCCTTAATTGACAACTCTTTTACTGTCTCAACGGCCAAAGTTACCTACTGAGTCTTCCGTTTTCAAATCGTAAACAAGAAAGACAACCACGCTTGTCAGTCGGCTAGCTTTGCAATATGCGTTTTTATAGGATTAACATTGTAGACAACGATTACCATATATATTGCCGTATATACGGTAACAATTTGTCAGCACACGAGTGACGATGGGAAAGAATTGGAAGTTATATTTGACCGTATCGGCTGATCATATAGAAATTTGATCCAGGCTGCAGTTCGGTTGATCGACTATTCACGTGATGACGTCTGTGACCTCCCGGTGTTGTCCTGGATTGATGTCCTCAAACCTGTAGTCACGTTATCGGTAGTTTCGCGCAATGCCATGTGTTTTTTGTTTGCAAATGATGAGTTCATCGAATAATATGCCATTTTTCTCAAAGTGAACCCACTCGTCTCCAAAGTGAGACTTGCTCCAGTTGTCACACAGCAGTGCGTATTGCTTAGTATGGTACTTCCCGTTGTGGATGTTGTATCCATCTTAAGGTATTGTGGGTTTACGAAGAAGTGGCATTGAAAAAACGGACGAAATGGGAAGTTGTTTGTGGATATGAGGCCGCTCCTAGTGCTCCTCCGACTGGTTCTGGTAGGCTGATACAGCTGCACCAAGCTCACCTATCTCACCGACCTTAAAACGTATACAACTTCATAACGGATCATATTGCATAACGTGTTTGGATAGGCAGGGGGACGATAATAAAATTTCGACAGCCGAGGGTTTATTGCTTGTATCCTTGATGGATGAACGCCCATCAGTCTTTGACCAATTGGTGATTGGGCTCCGGCTATGTTAATTCTCTTTATCGATCGGTCATAGGGCGCTAGATCGAATCGTCTATCTGGCTAATCAGAACAGAGAGACTGGTCTGATCGGGTTCAAGCTCGACAAGCTAGTTAAGACGGACAAAGCATCCGACGATGCCCAAGTTATTTACCACGTTCCTTTTAGGTCATTAATTTTCATTGCTGTACTGTTTCACATACGCTAAGTGTTTTGGAGAGCCTGTTGGTATGTTCCTACTTTGAGACCTAGTTCACTTTATGATAGGAACCGTCAGTCTAGGTCACATTTCTCGTTTAGTCAGTTATGACAAGCGCAATTTGCCCCATCTTCTCACTATCTGAGGCACTTATTTTTGTGCTTGGCAGTTGGCCAGAGGGACGAGTAGTTTCATGCAACTCGAGCGCAACATATATCCATTGCAACTAGAATCCCGATATTATTGTGCATTTCACGCCGAAACAAGTTCTCTGTCTCCCCCGACACGTTCGTTTAGGGGCGAACGACCAGTTATTAGAATCTTGTTGATCCGATGAACGTGATCCAACCCAAGACCATTTTGTGTGGGTTACAAACTAGTGTTCCAAAAATCGAAGAACCGGTGGACGATGTTGTCGTATTTTATCACGATGTTTATGTCTTTGTTTTTTCTCTCCTCGGAGGGTCCATTCAAGAAGTCGCCAATCGTTGGGTTCAGACACCTGGTTCCAGTTTTTAGGTATTTATGGTAGTGGCGACTGTCAGTTTTCAGCTTGAAGAAACCCATTCTCATGCAAAAATTATCACGTGACAGCAATTGATTGGATCACCTTCGGCAGCTCGAAACTTTTAGAATGTCCACAAAGGGAGAGTTTTTTTGGTCTCGTTTTATTTGTCGATGTCCTCTCGGGTGCATGTTTTCTCTACTCCATTAGCGTCAAATATGGCGCAGTGTCGTGGGTAGTGCAGCCATGTTTTCAGTAATTTTGTACATTTATCATTATACTCCAGTTTCCTAATAACATTTTATCGATAGTACTTCACGATGCTCACCCTCCGACATCTCATCTGGGAGTCTGAGTGTGACTGGAACCCGAAATCATTTGCGTCGAAGGTTTTATCCACCCGACTACCAGCTCTATGAACGTTATTTCTGTGATGTGTAACTCGTCCGCATGTTGTCAGCCTGACTGGAAACAGCCAGCTTCGGATTTCCAACTTCTATTAGCTGAACCCCAAATACTCGAATTGATGAGTAATAAGAACTTCAGCTGGCAACGTGAAGGGTTGCCAGTTTGAGCACTTTTCAGACCACCTATGTCTGATAAGCCCAAACAGGACGAAACCGACGTGAGCGTGGTATATAGGCATTGAATGAAAAATTCAGATTCCATCATACGCAGATCACAGTGAACATACATCTAGCAATACGGACGAGTGCACGTATCCGAGGTGGGCTGTGCACATCCACGCTAAAGAGGTGTGACGGAGTTACACGTCAACAGTTTTGCACGGTGTCCAACCGTTTTAGCCTCTAAAATCGAAGGAATTTTCCGTTCACGTTCTACTCGGTTGTCTGGCATGCGTTGGTACTGAAAACCCCCATGTCCACGTGCCCGCGCGTCACGTGACATCGTTGAAGTCTGCACTGTTATTTAGTGAGTAACTTGATAAATTAGGCTTCCTCTTTGAAGCGCCTGCTCTCTCGTTCACAGCATCCGATGTGTGTAATTATAGGCTTGGGAATTCAGGAAGTGGGGACAACAGACAGGAAGATCTGGAAGCGTGAGTAAACTACATTCATTTACATCAACCACACGGGTGTTACTGATGTGACATATGGCCGAACGAATGAATGCTTTGGCTTTTTGCTGGTTCGGTACAGGAGACATTGTTGTTGCACGCTCTACTTGTCTTGTTTGGCATACCTCGACCTGTTGTCTTGTCCATCTGAGTGAATATGAATTCTCGTGGGATGATTCCCATCAACAGTGGCTTATCTTGAATGGATCATTAAGAGGGTATCACCATGCGATGTTCTCTGAGACAACCTTTTGACAGCACACCGATTTTAAACGTTAGAACCCAGATCGACGGAGTCGGCCATGATGTAGAGTTGGACAGGTGGACGTGACAAAAGTAGAAGGGTGGACTATCGAAATTGGCGGACCATGCTTCCGATGTCTAAACCAAAGATGGCAAGCGTTGAAACTATTTTTTAGCACGCCGTACAAAGCGTCTTATGTTCTGGATCTTTGAACTTGATTACATAGGATTGGGCCAGTGTTTTAGCTCGGAATGTATATTGCATTCTCGTTCTACTCAGTTCTAATAAAGGATCGAACTATCTTGAATTTCCTATCTGACATTTCATTTCCGGGATTGAAATTAATTGGTTTGATGATTACTCAATTACCGGCCAATATCGGCTCGCCACAAAAGTTTAGTAATTAATAATTGTTCCATTTCACATTATGAAAGTGTTTTGATGCTAGCGTAGCGTTCACTTATGTGGTTTTATTCGTTTCTTGCTAGTAGTACAAACACTTCAAGAGGCGACAATTCGTCCGGGTTTTATTGTCTTACATCTCTCTTCAACGGCCCCAAAAAACTAGTAATCTCGTCTTTATCTATGTATTTAGACGAACGTATTGCTCCGGTCTGACTGAAACTTTCGCATTATTTTACAGCTAAGAATCAATCAAGTTCATTCATCAAGGCCCCAAAACTGCACAGACTTAGGTGGTTGAACTAATTTATAAGAATACCGACATAGCAGCCTTTCGCGTCACTTAGTCTTCTCCAAACCCCTCATCAGTAACGTCAGATATGACGAGGTTGGCAATAAGATGGTAGGCGATGGAAGCAATCACTAATAGATCAGAAAATGGGTCGCGTTCTTCTCCCCGGGAAAGGGCCTAGCGGCTATACGGTATTAATGACGAGTATTTCCGTTGTTTAACTGAACTGTCTGTGAGGTAGTTGCAAACGCACTGAGCTTCTCACGGCAGCTGTTTTATGAATCGTGACTTATTCTCACTGACAAGTCGGTTGTTTGTTTGTAAGACGTGAAATAGTTTCCTTCTGTTTATCTTTAAACTAGAGTCTGTCCTGATTATTATAGTTGTATGGTAGTTAAAAGTCGATCACTGATAGATTGCTGCTGAGGATGACGATGACCTCTTATGTTCCGAGACATATCCACGAGTTCTGCGACTAGAATTGTTACCGCTGATTTTGATCGTAACAACTGATAAGGCACCTCAGAAGACAGGAAAATTTAAAACAGTTAGTTCCTTCTACAAATCTGGACGACTTCCGGGGAAACGGCTTTTTTGATAGGTGTGCGCATTTCGCGTAGACCCTTTGGCACCAGACAACAACATTAATCGGGATTTGGCATACACCCCCGCTACAAAGATAGATCGTCACTCTACCCTTAACGACATGTGTTGCGTATTATTTGCAGCGTCCCCTTTTCACTACAAACTGAAAACCCTCATTAGAAGATAGCAGGCAGGGTTTTGTTGCGAGTCTTTACAAAATGCGAACTATACGCAGGAGTAGGAACTTGGCAACGACAAGTTGTTACGGTCGTCTTGTGTAACGGTGTTCTTCAAAGGAGTAGCATGACGTGCTTCTGCACTTGGACACATCGATTGAACATAGATCCGAAGAGTGATTAGATCAAGACCTCCACTTCAAAACAAACACCAATTCATCTGTTGAGTTGTATATCGTTGTATACCTCACGAACTAATTTGACCGACGAATATAGGTCGGCAAGTCAAGAAATCTTAATCTCTCGAAGTAGCCATGCATTTCGTAGTATGCGACATGTAAATTGAAGTGTATTGCGGAAATATTACGGTTCCTTATAATGTTGATGATACACGTCTAAAACAAGTATTCTCATGTCCAAACATAGAATTCGGTATCTTCCAGTTTGTCCACTTCGGCCATTCTATAGACTGAGAATGTCCGCATATGATTACCGAACGTCTGTTATTGTTTCACAAACTGAAACACCCGAAACTTGTGCGTCATACTTGTTCACAATCAATTGTTACTTATCACCGATGCAAACGGAATCTTGTTGCTGAATCTAAGAAACTTGCTTCTCAGTTCGCCGATTTGGCGAAGCTGTTTCATTCATCTTCGTGTGCATCAATCATGAAAATCATGTTTATTGTTCACTGAACAGTTCTTGTAGAGACATTAGTTCCTATGAAGGAAACAACGTGACTAACGTTTGTTCTCAATAGTAGATCATCAGATCAGTACACTTATATAGCGTACCCTACGTGACTCATTCGACTTTGTCTTGAGCATACGGGATGCTAACGTGCTCCCTGGATGTGTTATTGTTCATTAACATGTCCTGGAAGAAGACTGCCGATTTCGTTTGCTAATACATTGAGCAATGAAGTATATGGTTTAGTATCCCAACGCCGAAGTTCAAAGAGCTTCTTCTACGCCTCACACTCAATGTACAGTTTCAGTTTCACAGTAAGCAGTGTTGACAAGCAGATGGAGTTGCAATGTCCTCCTCCCCTTAGGTCCACCGTTAGCTGACTTATTTATGGGTAGATTAGAGTCAGAAATTGAGTCGTACAACTGGGAACATGTGTTTTTGCTGGTGTTACGTTGACGATATTTTCGCCATGTTGAACTCTGTCGATGAGCTATCACATGCGGTTCAAGTGTTCAATCAGGCGCATACAAATATCACATTTACCCCAGAGGCTAGATTGGACAACTCGTTTCAGTTTTTAGATATAGGTCTGGAACGACAAGTTGACGGTACTTCACAACGTTGTATGTATCACAAGATGACTTGGACGGGACAGTGCACCAATTTTCATAGTTTTGTGCCATTTCAACAAAACCGTAACCATAACCATTGTTTGACGAGTAGAGCAAAGTAAACTTGTTCTGCAAATTCACTAAATCAAGAGGGAAAGTATATTTCTGATGCATGACTGGAAAATGGTTATCCTGATCCATTCATAACGCGCAACATGGACTCGGTAGAACCACAACCTGGTGACCGCAGTGCAAAGAATGTCATTTATTTGTTTCCCTTTTGGAGAGGATATCGCAGCAGAGAGAGAGTTAATCATAGTCTTTAGCAGACTCTCGGACTTACATTTCAGGTAACGACGTTGCGTAGTTGGTTCACTATATCAGCCCTGTTGACTTTGAAGTTGAAAGAAAAACTTCCTGTCTTCAACGAATTCATGCTGGTGCACTCGTTCTCGTGCTGTTGTACAACACAATACATTGACAGCACGATTAGATGTTTGTCCGAACCTATCGAAGAGCGTCATCCAGCCTGGTCTGGAATCGGAGTAACCAGATCTATCAACAGTGCGAAGCGGACCATTAAGTGGCCTCAGAGCAAGCTTTCCGCATTGTATACAGAGTTCCGGTCACCCAACCCAAAATAGTCAGACAACGGATGTTAGCCACCGCTGAAACGATCGCTACTCGGATACGAAATCCAGCTCTTCGTTCACACTAATAGTTTGTTCAAGTCCTCCAGTTGCCCGGACAGAAAATAGCAAGTAGATGCTCCCGTACGCACCTGTATAACTCCTCTGAATTTTGAGCAGTGCAATCTCACCCGCATCCACACTGACAGTTGGTTTCCGTCACGGGACATGAAACTATCCCGTGTCTAGATTGACCACCGGTGGATATTGAAACGTGTGCAGTTTGTTCATTTATCCTCGCCAGTTAGAAGATTCAATCTGTCAACAGTCATTAAAATATTCTGTAGAATTGTGTTGACCGAATGTGGAATTATTGAACACGTACATTCATCACTTTTTTCCCTCGACTAAATGGGAATTTTCGCGACATTAATTTTGTGTCGATTTATGCACTGAAGCACATTCCGTTGCATTGAAAACTGATCGTAATACGTCATTTTTTGATGGGGTTACTCATCGATTACTTCGTTCCACTCACACATAGTTCACTAGTCTTCTCAGATAGTGCGTGATAACATTTATATATCGACAACTCGCATGTTCAGCTGGAGTGCTAAACTCTTTTTTACTTCTAAATTAATTAGTTCATACCTTAGTTGTACGAGGTGGACAGTGCGAATCTCAACCGCATGAGATTTAACGACAAAAACAATACATTTCTTCTCCATAACACTGAAACAACGACTCAAAAGCTACAATATTGGTTGAGAGGTAACGTTTGTTTGACTGTCATGACATCTGACGTGTGCGTGCCTAACCAATTTAGGGCCAATCCTTTGGTCTGACTACATCACAGCCATCTGGGTTGACCATATCATATTTCTCGCTGTTCCTTCAGGCGCTAGCTTCAGTCTCACTATAACAACTAGTTTTGATAACGTGATTTTCATCGACCTTCAGTACCCATGCTTAGCAGATCGCATTTTAGACAGAGATCGAAAGAACCTGACTTGGGAAACTTGCCAGCATTATATTTTTGTTGTGAGGCCTACAAAATAAGTGACACAGGTAAAACGAAAATAGTAGGCTAAAGAGAACTTGTTATAATGTACTATTACACGTGATTTAATGTTGAACTACCAGGCTACGACTGGACAAAAACTAGAGACACTCAACTCTATGCAAAGGCAGTTCTACAGCGTTTTCTGTCATTTTAGAGGCAAAAAGAGCTGTTCAGCAGCCAACGGTGACTGTTTGAGAACCTACTACAACCCAATACAGATTGTAAGTCTGTAGTACGTGGCTGTTAAATGGTCATCCTTGATTCTTAATGATCCCACTTGTCTCTGGAAGTATTGAGATTAACGCGTTGTGTAAGGTGCACTGAACTTATATAGAAAAAGCGAGAGGGTACTCCTATAAGTGACAATCAAGATGTCAGTTTTGTGTACACGTTGACAAATCAGCTGACGACAGTTTGAAACACGATTGATTTCTCCGGTCTAACCTAGTTTTCCCAACACCTCCACACTTAAAAACCCTTGTACGTGCACCCTTCACATCCTTGTTATTGGAGATGTCGACAAGGCTCCCAACTTGACCATTTAGGTGTCAGCAGCGTACGGTGTTTAAACAGGCTGCATGCTGTCGACTCTGTAAGAGTCGGTGAAGTAGACTTATATGAACTGAGTCTATGCACCAGAGACAGTGGTTTTGAATAAGTATGTGGTTTGTAATCAGAGGACGAACAGTTTTCGATTGAGGAACCATGTTTCTTGAAAAATTGTTCCACCAGGCCATGTCTGGCCAGTTACTGAAATTGCAAAGTATTTCCTCCGCCTGGTGAAAAGTGGACCAGTTTAACCTTCAATGATCGTCGCGTCGTCCACGATTTGAGGAACGTCATTGTCTGTTGAGATAGCCGCGATAAGCATCCAGTGACTCGCGGTCGTTTGATGTGAACAGCATATTATGAACACGGCTTAATGATGAAGTTATTGATTTGATACTTTTTGGCAGAATGTCACGTTTCGTTGCAGGAGACATTGACCACTATGAGTTTGTCGTCCAAGTTCTGACCCAGTGGTTGAAGATTAGTGTTGACAGTCTCGAATAAGAGATCATGTGCCCATCTATCCTTGTGTGTTAGCTCGCAGTTCGATTCACCACAGGGATGCAACTTACCATGGTAAACAGAGAGTTCCGCGTACTTCCTTGGTTTGTGCGTGTCGCTTTGAATACTTAGTGACGGTAACATTCGTGAAATGTCTGGTTGTAACCACATTAGCCTGCCGTTAGCCCTGTCTGTGAGCTATGCGCGGCGAAAAGTGAATTTTGACTTGATGGTATTCAGAACCGCATTTTGTTTGAACTCATTTTTAAGTATTCTGGTTTGCAGTGAGTATGCTTACGCTAACCTCGTTCTCACTTCCGACTACGGCGCTGTTTGAATGGGCAGTATTTGATACAGGATCTGCACCGCCAGTAGACGATAAGCGATACAGAGTGGCCATTTGGGATCATGCCACCAGAGCTGGGAATGGTCGTTCTAAAGAAATTGGGTCCTCAATGTGTTGGCCCGTTCTACGACGGTATCTTCACGCTTGAAGGTGAAAACGTCCTGGAATTCTACTATTGATGAGAGAGTAGGAATTAATTTACATTAAATTGAATGCTGATCTAACAAAGTGATGTAATAAGCCAAGAAAACGAGTGGCACAAGGACTGTCTATTCAGAAAATCGGCAGAGGTGATTTACACTTCAACACCACTTCGAGTGCAAACACCAACTTGCGTGCAACAATAACTCCGGAATTCCACAGTTGTCATTCACAAGCTTCTTTTCGGAAAACCTTATTTCTTGCAGAGGTGTACACCAATGTCCGTTCTCGTATTCTCCCCTGTTACCTCAGTGTCTAACCACCTGACTCCAAATTGCTGTCCATTATTAGTACACTGCGGTCGATCATCATCGCTACAGAAAAATTGATTTTCATTCATATGGTCCACTGTTTCCGAGGTCTTCTGGTTTCCCCCCAAGGTGTTGACGAGCCTCTGCTGATTGTCGCTTTTGCAACATACTCCAAATTTACTGAAGGCTTACGATTCATGCATCACTCTCCGTCGCCAATTCATTATGAAGTTACTGATGAGTAGTAGAGGATTTGGTTTTTTCAAGTTGAACATCACCCACAATTGATCGCAGCTGTCGCATTCCCATAGACTATCCAGTCGGCCCCTTTCGAAAAGAAGCACTAGACTCGAGTTTCGCTCTCATTAGAGCTCGTCAGTAGTGCATATCCTTGCCACTGCCGGGACTAGAACTCCGGCCTTGCTTTCATGAGGCAACCGTGTTTACCACTGCGCCATTGACCTCACATTAGGCACGACCGAATTATCATATGTGAACGCTCAACCACTTTCGCTTGTGAGTAATGATCAGATTTTCAAAAAGAGGTTGAGTGGAAAGTCTATGGGAATGAGATATCTGCGATCAATTGTGGGTGATGTTCAGTTTTTGTGAAAACGAAAATCCTCTACTACTCATCCAGTAATCAAAATATCGTTCAACAAGTTAATGATTTCTGTGATTTCAACTTGGAGAGAAGTCCTAGTCGAGGGGTCATCGACTGGAGTTAACAGGACAGTTACTGTGTCTCTTCTCGAGGAGATCAGGCAATCTGAGAGACTAGTGTATGGATGGACTTGCTATGAGCTTCATTCGTTTAGGTATTTCCGGTTTCACCGCTATTGTGTGAAACAAACGATTAGAGCAAAAGAAAAGGTACTACCATTTGCCACACCGAGCACTGTTTGCGGACGCTGCGGCCGACTGGCGCAAGGTGCGAGGTGGACAGATGATGACCTGGCGTAGACAAATGAAATCGTTTACGAAGGGGTTGGTCACTGTAGGTCGGGTTCGTCTCCCGGGCTGGGGCCCTCGCGACTCACAGAGTCGGTGGCTTGAGACGTTAGGTGAGATGGCGGCTAATCGAGCTCAGTGGCGTGAATGTTGTCGTTGTTTGGCCGAGTTGTCTGTGAAGTGAGTGCACTTAATGATGCGGGGCAGTGAAAGCCGTAAGGAAGCTGTCTTGCTGATGACGCCTTACTTTCACTCACAGCTCGGTTGTTTGTTTGCAAGGTGTAGGCGCCTTGATGTTGTATGTTTGAATATAGACGTAGCTATTTTTAGTAGTTAGGTCCACTTCCCCTCCCTCCTCTTGTTTTCTTCTTTCTTCCTATATAAGTTTTTTTTGTTCTTCGTGGTTGTGTGGCAGTCAAGCATCAGTGTGAACCACTGATGTATTGCTGTCTATGATGATGATGATGATGATGATGATGATGAAAAGCTATCGTCTGATTTCGTTATCTATATCAAGAATCTTCACTTCCAGCATAGATTTTCTCATCGCAGTTTTATTCTCCGCTCTCCAATATAAAATCTCTCCTAGATTTTAATCATTCTTTAAAGTGTTTTATGCCGTACAGCTGAAATGATGTCAACATCCATTTTTCTGTACCGCTTTTAAGAAAACGTTGAATTGTTGAAAAACCATATTGCAAAAGTCGTGCGCAATTTTTTCCCTGTGTTTTGAACTCCCTTCGCTGTGGATTAATTAATTTGCAGTTACTGTGAGCTACGTTTACCCGCTGTTTTCTGATCTCTGCTTTCCTTTTTAGAGTATTGAAAACGAGAGTATTGCTGATGTTAAAACTTTGTGCAGTACGCTTTATAGATTATCCATCTTGACTCAGAACGGCTATTTGGATTCCTGTTTTAAATAGAAGAATGAGCGTCTCTTCAAACTGTATGCAGCTTGCTAACATTTATTCCGTCAGTAACGTTTTCCTGTTTTCTCCGTAGTGTGTTCGGCTTGGTAGCTATTACCGGATTGATGATGGCTAATTTATCTGACCCGTTGAATAGGCAGCTCTCAAATACGTTATTGTTTTAACAAGGCACCTGTGTCCCATAATAGACAAACACGTTTGCAAGTAAAGCATGTTAGTGACACACACAACAAACCCAGATCGACGATTAGGATGACTTTATTCAGTTATCTGAGCGATGTTCAGATTTTGGCTAACTTTAAACTAAAGCTATCACACTTCCCCACCAAGATCATATGTCGCCTTTGGTTGGCAACAACCTGGCGCTTTTCGGATCATGACCACGCATATTATGGAAGTCATAAAAGAAATAAGGTCCATGTGTGATCAGATTCAACGTTTAAACGGGTTGGACTGAGTGTATCGTCCTGCATGCATTGTAGGTCATCAGCTCCTTGAACGAAGCTGATGGTAGTTGTAACTGAGCGTATGGACTATAAGTAGACTGTGTTTGTTGGGTGATGGTCTCAAGTGTCAGTTACTAGGTTGAATTCTCTAGGGGTCTGAAGTCAGTTAAAAGACTCAAAAGATCGACTGGAAGTAACTCATGCAGGAGGGATGATCCTGGCTTGGAAGAATCTTGTTTGAGCAACACCGTACCTCCATGTGTAGCATGACCTTTATTGACGTAGTTAACTGAAGTTTTTAGGCTCACGTCTGTTGACCATCATTCTTGCCATATTATCGTGAAGCTGTTTACTCTGGTTTCAATTGTAACCTACTGCTGACATCTTGTACACATTGTTTAAGACTAGGTGATAGCCGGCAGCTTTAAGATTTTCAAAACGGTACACGGCTATAATGCACTACTGATGTGATGTCAAATTATAGACTAAGTGGCTAAGCCACTTTTGGATGTCCATCACTCATATCTTCAGTGATGTGGGGATCGAGCCTTTCCTATCTACAGTGCAACATCTAAATGGTTCAGCAACACGCTACAGAAGACAGCGATGACATACTGGATATATATATATATATATATATATATATATATATATATACGATCCGAAAAACTCTTGGAAAAGCATATAGTGTTATGAACCAAAGTTCTCATCTATTCGGCCATCAGTTTTATGAGCTTCGCATCAAAAGCGATTCCCATTTGGTTTTCTCCAACTTCTGACTTCCGTACGAAAGCTTTATTTCATTATTTTCTGACATATTTAACACCGATAACTCACAAGTCTAATTTTCGATTCATAGTAGATTACAATCAAAGGCATCCTGAATTCGGTAATGATCGTTTTTATAAGCAGAGACTAACCATCAATTAATAACGGTTTACACATACAGCTAATTGTTTTATGACACATTGTCTGCGCAGTATAACAATGATCGTGCGGTTGTGTCTAACTAGTAAACACGTGAGTTAGACTTATAATTGTACCATTGATAGGCGAAATTAGAGTGAGTTAAAAACCACTGAAGAACGGAGAAAAACTTCAATGGTTTAGATAACTGTGAACTGTAAAAAGGCCTTGCAATCGTAGGAGATCTATCAGGTCTATTATGTGTTATGGTAGTGTTCAGATTCTTCTAGCACAATTATTTTTTTTTTCTGCGATCATTTGGGACTTTTTCCAGGCATCCAACCCCATCATTTCAGCCAACCTGCAGCCGGTTCGCTATGGACTAACCAAATCACAGAAAAGAGCAGGACATTTTCAATACTAATCACCATGAGTTTATTGACCCGACAGTATGACTTAACAGGGGGAAGAGAAAAAAGACAGTTTGGATAATCGGATGGAGAATATCAGGGCGAATTTTCAGATCCCCCTTTGCTACCGCATGTGAACAACCACTTCTTTCCATCGTCTACAAACTGCCGCCTTTGATCTGTATTGACTAGTCAAAATACCTTTTGCTGTCCGAAGTGTCTTATAAAGAACTACGTGAAATATGTGCGGCTATCTTTACCGTCTTCATACTTTAACACGCTTATACTCCATTACCAAACAGTACAACGAGGTCTTCTGCTGTATTCAGTTAACAGAAAACAGATTCGGCATTTTCTCTGCACGGTCATCGTTGTCACTATCGGTTAGGTATTTTCAGGGTCTTTTTGTAACAACCTCAAATCGTTCAGTACCACAACTGCAACACCACAACAAACCGGACTAAAAAGAGTTTAAATTCATTCAAGTTACTTGAGGTAATATTTGCCAATAATAAAAAAGATAACCGATTCTTTTTCAAAGCAAACCCGAATGAGTTCTTCACCTGGCAAGTTGCAGTTCTTTCCATATGAAATATTTCTATGTAATACAAGGAAGAGCGATGTTTGATTTAACCTAACCAATGAATAGTTGTTCTAGAGCAATCTCAACAATACATTGCACTCTACCCACAAATAATAGACGTGTAAACAAACTAAACGTTTTTAGGCTGTCCGTTGGACAATTTGGTGCACCACTTGCTCGGCTGTGATTATCTCACTGTTTCGAACATCGTTAGCTAAAATAACAATTTGAAAATGAGTGCAGGATAGGTCGACAGGTAAGAAAAATGTGTTCACAATTTGCCATTTTGTTCCTGATATACAACACCACATCACTTGATGCGGACACTGCTGCTGACAGCTCACAGCTGTTCTTACTTGCTATCCCGTTTGTTGACGGTTGAGGGGATAATCACTGAGTGAATTAATCCAAACATGTTTTTTTTTAAAATTTGCTTACGTACACTAATTGCGTTTCAATTGCTACTTTTGATCCTTCTACACATAGGATTATCCACTTCCTTACATGTTGAAAACCTTTTTAATTCCATCCGACGAAATACTCTCCTCCTCTCCCCATCAGTCTTGTCGTTCTCTCGATGTTTGCCGTGTGGACCAGGAATCCTACGTAAACGCGTAAATTTTGCTCAGGATTTATCGTTTACTCTCATTTATCTACCAAGAAATTAACCAATAACGAAATACTTGACGTTTTGTGGTTGAACTCACACTTTCGTGTCAATACACGTCGATTTAAAAGATTGGATCCAGCCATAGTGTTTACATGTGAATGATCATTTATTACAATGTGCTACTCATGAATATTTTAGTAGCCAAGCACGTACGTTGAACGATTTTCAGAATATAAGCACAATAATTCCCTGGCTAACTTCAGACTTCATAAGTAATGTAAACTCAACGTTGCGGTCCCACAGCACAGTTAAAAAACGTGCTCCAGTTATGTGCCATCGAGTCCGGAAAAATCTTGGTTACCTGGAATTCACCTCACTGAAATGCGTAATTCTAAACTGATGCTGACTAGGACAAAATGGTTACACTTTGGAAGAATGTGTTCAATGGTCCGATAGTACTACTGTTGCCATCAGGATGGTTTGATTCAAATGCCAATGAGAGCCTATCTATGTGCTGCGTGTGAAACCAAAGCATTTTAGTATTGAGTTGGAAACACGCATAACTTTGAGGTTGGTGTTACACGACTTCGAGTATTCGATCGATTCCCTAACACAGACGCAATGGTCGTAAATATTCGGGGTAAGCAGTTCGTCCTCGTGTAACTCTGATCAACCGGAACGATTATTATGCTTTAATTCCATAAGTTGCTTGAAATCTCTTAACTTTTAATGTTAATGTTAGGAATTCTACCTCACAAGCAGCCCGGTCCATATTTGGTGGTTGCAAACATTGAGAAACTTTATAACTAAAGTAGCTGAGCCACTAATGTTTCTTTCCATTCTTTCGTTGTCAGTCGATCACCTTCCAAGTAGTGTGAGAGTTTGGTGAATTCTAAACGAATAACAAGCCTGTCTGATGATGCTTTCAAGATAAGTATGTCAAACTTGGTATTCTTAATAAACTGGAAACATTGTTTCATTCATTTTGGACCAGAGTCGTTAAAAATGATTGTAGGCTTATGTATTTGCCTTAGGCTTCTACACAATCTTTGACGAAACCGATCATTTAAATTTGCTGTGAATACAGTACAGCTATTGGGAATTGTTAAACGCGCATACTTTGACAAACCATAAAATATGAATATGACATTTATAAACACCGGCACAGCAATGATGATTCTACACAAATCTCAAGTTGTTATGTACTCTTCCATGGAGGTAATTAATGATTCAGGGAGCCGCTTCGTAATGCTTAGCAATTAGAGAACATATAGTGGGCAGAATGATTTTAGTGACTTCGTTCAGTAGAGTTATTTCAGCGTCCCTCCAGGGAGACTTAAAAAGCTGTTGAAAGCTTAAACCCCAAGGAAGCAGATGTACCATTTCCATTAGGACTTAATTTATTCACAGTTGGTGACCTAGATAAGCTAATGCTCTTGCAACAACCCCACCAAGATGTGGACAATCAGCTGATTCAAATACGTCCGAGTAGTGATGAATACACTTCGTCGAAACGATGTTTTGAAATAGTACTAATGACAAATTACGTGGCAAATTTGATAATTTAGAGGAAACCCAAATGAAATTTTTTGGATTCAGCTAGGCTCGTACCTTAGACGAGGTGAACTTCCTGATTAATACTTAAAGAGATGTTCAACTCCGACGGCATGGGAAATTAGGTATCACAGCATTGCGAATCCAACAGTGATCGAACATACATTTCAACGCTTCGAAAGTGCACGTGTTTCTTCTGTGCTGCAGTCTTCCGAAGTGTCCTATCTGTACTCATTCAACTACACTTTCTTGGTACTTTCTGGCTGTGCTTGTGTTTTTGGATATAATGCACCCTGTTGGAATTCTAGCTTTTGAGTACTGTGTTGTTGTTCTGCCCGCACACTCAGACTTGCATAATTGTGTATCGTCAATCACAACACGACTGTTAGTAATTCATGGAAGTACATTTTAGTCCTTTTTCAACAGTGTCAATTTTTTCCATTGGACACAAGAAGCCTCTTGATCGACAAACGAACGCAGGTGATAAATCTAGCACACGAACGCGAATTTCGCTATGCATTGGTGCGTTGAATCGTTCCGTCGACCGACCGCCATTCTATTGGTCGTTTCTCGCATGGCCATTCGAAGGACACCGTCAGCCTCACGTAGGAAGAAATCTTTAAAAAGCGTCCACGGCCTGATCATCGTCCGCAGCCACCTACGCCAAACAGGCCTTGACTGGTCAATATATTTTTTGGCGAACTCGTTTGTGTACCCTGCATGATATCCTCCTGATATGAGCCTCAAAGACGTCTACGGCCGGGTTTCTAACCCGATATTTGATCGCTTCGCTACATACGGTGACAACAAGAACAACATTCCTTGCCTGATACTTATGTACCACTATTTGGGCCAACGAAATCGAGGTCAATGAAGCCACAACTCCCCGCAGGTAATGAGACTCGTGGTCTCTCCTGGTCCACAAAAGGAACCGGTTTACTGTATGTACTCCATCTGTTAATATATTTTCTTTCTCAAGCAAAGTCAGCTGATATCCGACTAGTATCAGAGTGACTGCTGTTCATTTCGTTTCGTCTAGGGTTTGTGCACCGAACGTTTCAATTCATCAGTACTATTGACCTCCGAACTACTAGTAAGTACTTTTGTATAATGTTGTTCTGGTTGTTGCTAGCCCGAGAACATTGTGCAGAAATCCAGATAACGTAGCCTCATCTTATGCAATGTCTGCACGTAAACTCTGTCGTGGATGCATCAACTAAATCAGACACAAGAGCAAAACTGTTGACCGCTTGCATTGCTAACCTAAGAACATCCACCTCGACATCACTAGCGGAAACATCCTCAGCAACATTTTGTGAAACGCCACAAACTAGCCCCACAGACAATTCACATTTTGTTCGCGGCACACGTCTGCCTACTGTTAGATCCTAAAAAGAGGAAACTGTTGACTTGTGCCAAACTAGTGTAGAAAATAGAGGTCTAAATAATTCCTGAATGCCTCCTAATCCAAAATTCAGTCATATAGCAGAGAAAACTGTACTATTGGAGTTTAGTGAGAACCGTGATAATTTGTCTAATCTACCCACTGTGTTCAATTCATAATACCTTATTTAAGTAACACTTGTGTCTTGCTACCTGCTCAATGTAAGACGTGTAATCACCGACTCGGTCGCCCTAAAAAGGCGAGAAACGCACTGCAATTTGTTGATGAAGTAGAACGATGTGGTCCACCTCCTGTTATGGGACATATCGCTTCAAGGGATGTTAAAAGATTCACATACACATCAAAAGCAATTGTTCAAACCAAACACGATCGATGCAGAGTCCTTCACCATATTCAACCACGTTGAGTTCTAGTCACGAGGCTATCGGCATGACAAGGTTCTCGCGTGCTTCGTGTCTCATTTACGACAAAAGTGTGGTACTGAGAATATTTGCGTTACAACAAGCCACGCATGCCAAACCTGAAAACTCAATCAGACTACGTCAAGATGTCCAGAAGTCTAAAAATGTAAAAGTTATATCTTTTTAGCAGTTTGACCAAAACAACCAGAAGACGAACACTGGTAGATGCTGGCTCAGCAGCACCAGCTAACTAAAAAACGGACAGCCTTCGATTTTACGTCTACAAAGACGTGAACAACAAAAGCCAATTTCAACCTGATGAAACATAGGCGGGTTGTGGCGAGAACATTGTTCACCAGAGCATGCCACATCTACACATTCGACTGCGTTGAACAAAAGCTGGAAACGCTCAAGACGACTCTGGGGAGTAACAGGTATCCTAGAGGCTTTATTCAGCGTCACGGTGAAAAGGACCTCAAAGGCAGTAAAAGTTGAGGTCCCAAAGAAATTGGTACATATTGAGCTATCTTTCAAAAGGAATATTTCAACGTTGCGGAAAATCTAACGAATTGTCACTTCGTTGAAACGGGCTTACAGTGTCG
>LOND01002234.1:8670-33529 GCA_014220965.1 Paragonimus kellicotti | reverse complement strand
TCTGCGCAAGGGAAGTGTTTGAAGTTCCTATTACAATATTTTGAAGGGAAGATCTTGCTTGGCTTACTTGCTGGTATGCTTATACACTACTACAGAGTAGTTGGAGAGAGGAGAAACAGTCGAAGTGTGCCACCAGACTTCCAAAGTCTTGGATTCTGTCAATTCAAGACAACCGGGCCGTCAGGTATAGGGATCAAGAATACTGTTACGAATTTACGAATGAATCGAAATGCTTCCACCCGGGAGTCATACAGACAGGGTCCAAATATGACTACTTGGCGAGGAGAAAATAAAATGAGGTACCATCAAGGACCATAGGTGAACGATCTTGGTTGCTTGATCAATCCGTGCTACATTTATGCAGATAAAAATTTTAAAAATCGAAGTTTACGGATCCACGCGATCTCGAGGGGTATTTTAAATAACTAATAAATGTTCAGTTGTGGAACTTATCATTGGATTTCCTGATAACCACACTGTCTAGTGTTATCGAACACGATCTAGACAGTCTAAGAACGCATGAAGACGACAGTCCAACTAAAAGTAAAACTGCCAAAAAAACGACATCCAAACCCCTAACATGCTTGCCGTTTTTCCAAAATACAGAGCTACAGACTTGCCGTGTCTAACTATTATTGTATTTGCCAACTATCCCACAAGTGGAATGGTCGTGCGATAAACAGCCGTTTGCCAGTGTGCATTTTCGTACATTCAGACTAGGCTTCCAACCGATCAAAAAAGCTGTACATGCTGCGGATGGTAAGGTCACGTACTCAATATACTAGCTGGAAACTTTCCGCACTGGCCCTCGTTTATTGTGGTCACCAACAGTTAGATAAAACCGCATTGTGCTAAAGTAACGATGCGACCACAAAATATAAAGCCCTTGAGCAAGGCAGATAGGTGTCACCTTCTCGACTAAGGCCCACGCGACGATTTAAATCATTGAATACAAATGCTATCCGAAGTAACAACGTGCATCAGACAATGCCGTGCAACAGTTACAGTTTTTCTGCTTGTCCTCGTTTTACTTACTCTAGTTTTGGCGAAAATTTTCCAAGTTATTCCACACAAACTGCGGCGATAGTCGAATCGAGTCACAGTACCTTCTGACCAGTCTCATAGTCGGTAGACAACGAAAGCTTCACTGACTCGAAGTAGCTATTGTTAACTTGTATCCAGTTCTGTTCGTCCGTCTGAGCTAAGAAACAGTTCACTTCCAAAATGGTGTACCAAAGCACGATAACCACACCTTAAAAAGACAGCATTCTAGAAAAGGTACAAAGGCTTGCTACCTATGTGACACATTAAATAAACAGTTTAAGATACAAACACCATTTGAGATTTTCAGGTTTATTCCTAATTGAATGCGAAAAGGAAAGAGGGTATCCTATAAAGTGTCTAAAATTCTGCACTGCGCCTTTCACGAGGCAACAGAACTGATAAGTATTGTGTTCCCGACCGGAAAAAAAACCGAATCAAAATTAAGAATCTGATTATAACTTTTTCAGCAACCAAGGTAATCACTTCATGAAGAACTTACAAAAATTGCGAACATGTATCACAAGGAGAATTGGACCGAGGTTAAAAGAGCCTATTTTCTTCTTTTGAATCAGAGTACGATACGACGGTTTTATCACGTTGATATAGTCAAATTTTGCTACCCTGATTTATTACAATTTAAGGCATTGCTCTGCCAGATTATGTCGACGTGAAACGCGGCCCGTTTTCGGACTCCACAGGCGAAACATCAAGACATAGGCAAGTGTAGGCTCTCACCAAGTCCTGGATTTGAAAGTGAAGAAAATAAACCGATAGACTTCGAGACAGACGAGGCAAGGCATACTACTTTTTTTAAAGGTGAAAGTAAACTGCTTGATACATTTGTTTGGACGAAGACTATGTAAAATGAAAAGAAACAGTACATTACCCAAAGTAAAAAGTGAAACTTACGGAGTGAAGCACATCTGTTCTTTCTGCAATCGACAGTACGTTTCGATCAGTTCTGGTAATGGGTTGTGACAAAGAGAATTGCTCTCGACCAAACCAATTTCCCAAGAAGACTCTAGTGGCATCAAGGTTTTCTTCGATGCAAGCGGCTATTCCTCTATCATGAGGACTGATGATTTGAGAACCATTACACCAATAGACCTGGCACCAAATATAACACACAAAGCAGTTTATAACGCACTCACTTTGTACCCATTATCCTCTTTTGGATTATGTGAAGCTGTTATCATTACACCAAGTGCTGTCTTATAATGACGAACACCAAAGGCAAGCATTGGCGTAGGATAACACTCTCGGAATAAATAGACAATACATCCAGCGTTCATGAATATGTTGGCAACGTAATGGGCCCATCTAAGCACGATATTGTCACTTACACTGATAACTCACTTTTTGCTGTTATGACGACCGTCAAAACCCACTATGATACCGCTACTTTTGAGATCTTTGAATTGTAGAGTGGCATACTTGAGAAGTCCCTAACGAGTAATAAGTACAGACAAAGCACAATCAAGCATACTTGCGTGGTTTGAATGATCGTCAGGTCATTTAGTTGATTGTTGCCTGGACCCATAGGCGCTCTAAGACCTAGCAACAGTTGAGAAGTCTCAGAAATACTTACCTGCTGTACCGAACTCCATTCGACCTAACAATAAGCGTGCCAATTGCCCCCTATCATTGGCTTCCTTGAAACGCAGAATCTCTGACCTGGTAACGTCATTCTGGAAATTAAAATAAAATAACGTACTGAAAACACTCACTTTATCGAACTGCAGCCATTGCTCCACTTTAGCAACAAGTTCGGCCTCCATGAGCAAAAAAGCGAGCCAATTTTAAAAGAAACACCGAGGCATGAAATGCGACTAGTTGACACACTTAAACGAGATTTGACATTGAACGTTGAAGTTGGTCGGTCACTCGTGAAGTGACCTCCACTGTTATTAAATCATAATTTACCCGTGAACGGTCGGTCGTTGACTGTGGGCATCGTGCAACGTCAACCAAGGACACCGTGTGTAAAAAACTTGTTCTATGTTGTCATCGTCATTTTATCTCATTGCCCCACCGATGCCCTAAACTACAGTGCTCATGTGCACTTGTCATAACTACAATAACTTCAAGTAACCATTTTTCGCATATCTAAAGCGGCGCCTAGGACAAGATTAAATCTTACTGGCGGTTCGCAAAAATCTCGTTTCTTGGGTCGCTTTTGGTACTGAATGACGGTTCAAAATGAAATACAGACAGAAATGTACATTCATTGGCATCATGTTAAGTGTGTTATGGAAGCAGAACATGGATGAACTCTGTTACACCGATCTATGCAGTGACTCAAAGTAGTCCTTTACATCTACCACCAAAACTAGTAATAACGCAAGACAAATTCACCGATCATTGGTTCGTACGCCCATCGTTTTCCCATCTGTAAGCTGACCCATTTCAGGAACCGTAACAAAAAAACGGTGAGCAAGCAAACTCTATTTGATGATTTGCGCACTTTGCAACAAGCAAACTACAGTGCAACAAGTAAAGGCACTAGGAATGTGGACCTGAGAAAATCTCCAGCACAACTACGCGCTAACCTCCAACGAAGACGAATGCCAACGGAAACTTCAGTGGACATTCAGACTTTAAGCAAGCCTCGGACTGGTTGTGCGTCGTTTCCAACGACAATGGCCAAACATTGTTAGTCTATGGAATGGAACCTACGGTGTTGAAGACGAGGTGGATTCATTTTACAGCAACGAGTTAATCTGCAATGCCCACGCCACCACACTACCTTTGATGCTAATGGTTTGTAACGAGTTTGCATCCTCAGGGTAATGTGAACAAATATTCGATGGGTGGTATTAGATAGGTAACTCTCATTTCGCGGGCAGTTGTAGTGTTTTCGATAAGTATTTTCACTACATGATTTACATTGTTCTTTACACTTCTAGCCTTTCTGAACTTCACATGTACATTCGATGTTCAAATCAAGTGGATCAAATGAGGAAACAGTCACTAACAAAAATTTGGGCAATTATCCGTTTCGAGGGATTCGGCTTGAAGGTCGTTCAAAAGGGAAAACGGTCATTTTGGCGCGAATCCTCGTTTTTAAATATTTTTGGAAATTTTAAAATCGGAATTTCAGGCAAAGTACTTACAGTGCATCAATTTTAAATAAACAGCGGTACTGCAAATATTGAAATACATCGATCAAGTGCCAAAAGTACTGGTTTGGTGATGAAAATTTCCCACCATTTTCGCGAAAATAACCCGTTATTGGCGTTAGCTCACTTTTTCAAGTCTTATAAATGCGCTCATTGCAATTTTCGAGATGAAATACGTCATTCTGTAGCCTGAGAATACTTCATTTTGCGGCGTTTTGAAGATATGGTCGAAATGGAAATATACGACCATACAATGTTGGCATTGCATTTCAACAAGAACACTAACACATTTGATGATGAAACATGTATGACAACGTTTCCAGCTTCCTTGTCTATACGATATTTGTACTGTTTCTCCTTGTTTGGAAGATTTCAGATAGATACTGGTCGACGAAATGTTGCCCTTGGAAATGGTTGGAAATGACGCTATCATATGGCTGTTTTCATCTTCGGTTGATATGCAGCGGCGTGAGAAAAGGTATCATGTCCCACTCTATCACTTGGAATCTTCAGAAGTAAATTCTATTCACTCTACTGCATTGTTTCCAACTAGATTGAGGTCGCGTGTCGTTCATACGAAACAGTATACGGAAACAGATGAACTCAAGCTGCCTGCCGATCATTGGGAGGTATACCTCTCAGCCAGTCGCGACTTGATGGTTAGAACGCCAGGTTAACTTAGGCGATGATCAACGTCTGAGAATGCAGTATGCATTCACACTAGTAGCTGCTCCTTCCGAATGACGTTCGCCATGAACAACATGGAGAACAAACACATGCGGGAAGTGATGAGAAACTTGCCTTGCCAGAAACAGAAAATTACATTCCAAAGTTCTGAAGAAGGATGTGGCCGAGACGGCGTCAGTTAGCGCATGTCAGAAGGTGACGGTTCATTTCACAATGGTAGTCATCTGTGCACAAGTCGTGACGAAGATTACAGAACGTCCCAATAGGTATTCTCGGAGCAGGGCCAGGCTGTATCGACTTTCGAAGTTCAGTCATGTGAAAATCCGACCCAACCCTATCTCCCCACCAAATATTTACCTCTGTATATTATACCCCTCCTGTTTCTGGCCATTAACTGGACCTTGACCTAGATGTTTTTGTTTTGTCGCGTCAATTTTGATAGTTGTGCGAATAGCCAATTGCCGGCTATTGTACTTTGCTTGAGTGGTGCGTGCATCACCTTTTTTGGAGCTCGGCTCGTCCCCATTGTTTTGAACTTGTTGACTGCTCAGGAGAACTCTGTTGGGTATGAATGACATATGTGATTATAGTTCATCTTTAGCCTGTTTGGCAGCAAACTGTAATTCTTTTACCGAAAGCGATCCGTCGATCGAAACTGTTGAGGTTGTCTAATTATTAACTTTGATAATTTGTTCAATAGTACCGTAGCATTGTGATCCAATCTTGTTTTGACTATTTGGGATCGTTGGTTAATCGCTACGCGTTGCTCAACGTCTTCGTGGAAGATCGTACACAGGCTATCGATACGAGTCCGCCGAACGCATTTCCGCATCCAGTCAATGCACCTTCCTCCAGGCACTTTTTGCGTCCTTATATATTCTTCATGAGACAAGCAAACACAAAGCTATCTTTTGGCCTCATGAATAAAGACTGTCTAGGTTCGCTCAATAAGGTTCTGAAAACTAGGACAGCCGGCTTATAAAGCAAAACCTTATATTTCAACCTACCATGCAGATCTGGCTTTCAGGAGATATCAGTAATATCTGTAGTTACTATGTGTACCGCGCTGACCCCTCACAGAAGAGACGGGGGTCTCTGCAATCTTCTTCAGTCAGCCTTCTGACACCCACGGTCATCGAGGTTCTCCAGTCTTCCAATGAGCGTGATGCTTGGTGGCCACAAC
The DNA here is from genome assembly GCA_014220965.1 of Paragonimus kellicotti. Taxonomy (NCBI): domain Eukaryota; kingdom Metazoa; phylum Platyhelminthes; class Trematoda; order Plagiorchiida; family Troglotrematidae; genus Paragonimus; species Paragonimus kellicotti. The sequence goes on along the minus strand of LOND01002234.1, from coordinate 27,496 downwards.
TAGCAATGTGTGGTAAGAAACACCCACGGTGGGGGTTGTTCGTCGTCCATTTTCACGTGTCGCATTTGCTGGCGATGTGCTTTTTGAAAACCTAGAAAACACCACAAGTTTACGGCGTTTCTGTTGTCGTTATATTGTGTATAACTTCAACGCACGTCAGAAAATGCCGGACATCTATGTCTCACTGTGGCCGTGAAAGTCCATTCTGGTCTTCCCCGTCCAGGTTGACAAGACGGAACCGTGGACACAGCGTGTCAACGATCCGACGCTGTCTCTTTCTAGACACAGTTCCCTGTCTCTTGAACCTGATTATCACATGACGAGTTTCATCTGATAAAAACCGTTGATGATCAAACCACCGTTTAGTCAACCTCACTACCGATTGTTCGCCTTGGAGCTTATCCGTTATTGACTACAAGAAGTAGCGGAAAGCAGTTCAAAATTTCAAACGAGCTGATCTTAACGTCTTGAGAAATCAACCCGGAACACCCCTTCTCGAATATGAATGTGTGGACCAGAACTATCATGCGCAATTCAAACTTGACTGATCTATTCACAGCACGCAAACTATTCGCATCTCCTTCTCGCCCATCACTTCCGCATGGAAAACATCATCGCCCTAATGATCTGACCCATATATTCGCAAATTAAAGACTTACGGAAGGCACGTAGAGACTAAGCGCTTATCGCACTATTAGAAGTAGGTGCAGTCGGAAGGTCCGCTTGCACACTAAAATCGTGAAAAAACATCCTAATGAGAACTCTCGCAAACAAAATCGCGTTATTCAAGCTAGTGCGTCAGCTGAGACAGAATAAGCATTGGGCTTTTTTCCTGCGACCTCCCGACGGGGGATATCCTATTGACTCATCAGATGTTTCCGAGTTATTCAGGAAGAGTAGTTACGTGGTTTTCAACGCAGCGCCACTTAACTGGATGCCCTACAGTACTGCCGCAAAGATTTCGGCAAAATCCTTCTGGCTGAGTTTCCTGCACCGGGGCCGTAGAGTTTTTACCCGACCTAAATCCTTGTAGTACGATGTGTCATTACAAGACTCATCCTTGTTTCCCAAAAAGGCGGCCGCTAGTCTGGAATAACATCTTCATATACACCTCAACCAGACACTCCCGACTGGCAAGCTATCCACCGCATGAAAGGAAACCAATGTCAGGCCTAACTTCAAAGCGAGCAGTCTACACTTCCATTAAAGCTATTGCACAGCTAACGTCAGTCTAACCAGCAGCCCTTGTAAGACAAACCACCTTTTGTTAAAACGCGACATTCCCAAACATTCCATCGGGAATTATTTTTTTCTGCTCGGCTCGACTTCCTTTCTCACCAGTCAGGGATATCAAATGTGATCATCTTCTGAGTAGCCTGACGGTAGGTGAGGGATAATTATCTGCTATCAGATGCAATCTTCTTCGATTTCGCCATGGCTTTCAAACGTGCCTTATATGATCTTCTGAAGCACATCCTAGAAGCTTGACGGCCTACAAGGAGGGGTTCCTTCCTGGATTACAGTATTTAGTGATCCACATTATAACTGATCCAGATACTTCATCTCCCTGGTGAGTTCTGCCTGGAGTCCGCGGGAGACAGTGCCTGACCCTGCGTGTTTTTCTTCACATCAACAACATCCAGACCACGTGGACTCAGCTGCTCTGGCGACCTAAAAGTTTAGAATTTTAGCGACCCCGGCGCACCACACGTTTGACTGGACACTTATGAGCGCTGATCATGCAGTTGGAGACTCCTCGTAAGCGAAGACCACTTGCTACATTATTTTCGAAATTTCTAAGAAACCCATGAAAGCCTCGTGGCGATCCATCGAATGGTTCGACTTCAAGCTTAGGCAGACCTACACCCAGAATAAGTGACTTCAGAGACTCTTCCAGCGTCCTGACAACGTTACCCACTTGACCGGACTGGACTGGAGATTGGGATGTCCCTACCTCGTCGCGTTCCTTTGGTTTTACTAAAACAACTTCTCGTTCGGGGTGTTTGTGGGCATCCAGCAATCTCCGCTGTAGCTCAAGCCTTCTTCTACGCAGCCTATACCTCCTTTGACCAGTAACAATTCTTCTGGCCTCAGCTGTGCCTCGGGGACCGACGGAGTGGGAAATTCTGGTGAGACAGTTTTATGAATCCCTTCTATCTCCTCTAATAGCTCTTCTCCTGGGCCAGATTCCCTCATAGCTTCCGGAGCTCCAAACATACCGTGAGTATAAGAAACAGCACAAATATCATCAATCCTAGCCTGATCCTTAGAAGTATAAGAATGAGAAGGTAAATTGCCAGGACTAAAAATGACATGAGTATCACGGGGTGACTGACCGTTTACTAGTCCAGAGGTTGGGTTTGGGGGGTAATACAGGGGGACAGCAGAAGTTCCGTCAGCAGCCGCATCCTCGGCACATGAGGATCCATTCGAGAAACTTTGAATCGCGGAGGAATTCCCGAGACTACAGCGCGGGGGCCGGCCGTGCTGACATTAGTAACACCACCAGATACGATAGATTCTCCAGTCTGGATTCTTTTGGGCTTTCGTCGACCGTGCATTGTATACACAATGGATGCACGCGATTGAATAATTCGGACGATCCGAATTCAGCAATGCCTTGAAATCTTGTAATTCAAGTACTGTTAAATCGCTCCTGGCGATTTAGGGTAATTCACTCAGTAACGCGTATTCGACAATTCCAATAACGCTTATTCAGACGGTCGGGTTGACGGGACTATCTTCCAAGTCCAAAAACGTCAGAAAAGGCGGTCGAAAGTATTGGAATTTATACGGTACTGTTTAATAAAATTACAACAAAGGTACTATCTCACCTTGAATGTGAATCAACCGGGTACACAAATTATCCAGCAAAGGAGTACAAAATGGAGCAACTAAGCACGTGTTCACAAACGGCCACCAGTCAACGGGAAATGACCTCATTAAAACAATCGGGTACAGATGAAGATGAGAACGTGTCAAACAATACCAAGAAGGAAGTTTTAACAGACAATGACAGTTATAAAATGTAAGAAAGTAAACATTTTATGTGCAGTTATGGTACAAAATACGTCATGATCGTTTACTGCACACAACAAAGACAACTAAAGGCAAATTAAGGATCGGCTTTTACAAACAAACCAAACATACCTCAACGGATTCATCGTTCCGCATCATACCAGACAAAAGACGACAAACGTACCAGACGAACTTCAACAGATCCAACAATGAGTGTGTAGGGTTGTCACCCTTTAGGAACCACGGCCGTGTCCCTGCAATTCAAATAGTGATAAGCACGGTAGACGTCACTAAATCTGACGTGAGGGAAGGTCGGTATTTTAGTGCCACCCAATTCATATCCCATCATAACCACAGGACGGCCATAAAACGAGAGTCGCCTTTCTTGAAATGATACGACGGAACTTCCTCCGTTTAGACAAGAAGATGTTTCCAACGCTGTTAGGTACTTATGTGAGGTTGCTACTTGGAGACTTCAACCGAATGATGCATACGGCTTGAAAGACATACTCGCTGTTAAGTGTGCTTAGCGTGCGGGACTGCCACCTGGTCTGCGGCATGTGACTTATGGATCTATTATTGAAATTTGCGATCCATACCCAGTTGCATATCGATGACTAAGCGGTGACCTATTTCTGGTACACTTTTTTGGCATAGATCCTCCGGAAGTTATTTTATCTTGTTAACTAATACCCGTTAACAAGGTGGTGAAAAGGAAGCATTACAGGCTTCGTTCTGAGACAATACGTAAGCAGCAATTTTTCCACACAGTTATTTGTCAATAGAACGACCTTTTAACTGAAGTAATGAGCTAGTCTTCCGGAGGTAGCTTGAATCGTTAGAGTTTCGTTCACTTGAAACCTTGTCTGGTGTTTACTCTTATCAGGTTTTTGACACTTACTATAATCCCCAACAGCTGTGCTGCAACCTGCTTCAACCTATTGTTTTTCACAACAGTTGACGCTCGCGGGGTATTCGAACGGACGGACTGACGAAAGCCAGGTAATTTGTAACTGCAGTCTGACGCCCACGTATTAATTGCTGAAAATCGCGGAGATGTTGCAAATATCTTGCCGGTGGTCCAGCGAGTTTTTTACATATCCATATAGTCGGTGACCCGTAGATGGCCTGCTTATTGATCCTTCTGGGAAGAGCGTGAGTGCCAGCACTCATTCCATGAGCACTTTGCATTGGCAGCTTTCATTTGCTGAGAGATAATTGGCCAACGTTCACCTTTCTTACAACTAATGAAGACAACCTGTATATGACGACGACACAATCTGCACCACGAATGGGAACATTAATGATATAAAAGAGTGAACGAACTTGACTTCTGTTATCAGAGCTTTCGCAGTCCCTATACGGTTTAGACTACAGACGGACTGCTTACATACCAAGGTGAGAGCATGAAATAAGCAAAACTGTTGAAAATAGCCACATCTGGAAGATCTCTTGCTTTTGGGCTGTTGGCCTGCAGTATGTGGACTATACATCAGCGGCAACAGAACATGTGTTCTGCAGTTTATGAGGACGACTGTTAGCCGAAAACTTCACCAATCCGTATTATCTTTGGAGTATTCACTTTGTCTGACGTACGGGTGTTGAGGTAACAACTGTTTAGGGAAAGGACCATTCCTATATATGGGTGCACGTACATAGTAGAACAATCTCTGCAGTCAAGTCAGCTTAATAGTTTTTAGCTTCAGAAAGTGATATCTTAAAACAGCCATGTCAGTGGGTCTAGCAGTCTACAGGAGGTTGATCAAGAACATGCTTAATTTCGTGGAAGAGTGTCCACTGAGAACAGACTTAATTCTTCTAGCTCCAAGGCGCACAACAACAGTCCACCACTCCTGACAATTCTATGGTGGCCGTTCGTTATACTTTTTAATTAGCTCGATATTTTCTCTCATAATATGTGAACAGACCCGTACTTTGATTTCCAGGTGAAATGCTAATAAGCCACAACATTAGTTAGAGAAGTAAGCAGGGTTCATGCGACCTAGATTACGTTCTGATAAGCGCATATCTCTGTTGACTTTAGGTGTCAACAATGTTGTGTTCTGTGAACCACGCACGTCTTGTATAAGAGTCCCTAGGTCACGTTGCCGAGAGACAAACCGGGACATGGCTCCAGACATGCACTGGGCAATTTTTACTCTGGCACCCCCAGAGGACACCATATTCATATGTATCGGAGGGCATGTAACTTCTTGCCATCCAGATTAGTAGTTTACCCGGATCGGTCCGGAGTATGTCCTCATTTGCTGAATTCAGCGCCACATCATTAAATCGTCCGTATAAATCAGGCAACGGTATAACACGTTAGAAGTGCCGCAGTTGATGAACAAACGCAGTAACAGTCATCCGAGAACAAGATAATGAGTGCTCCGAAGTGCACGGTAGTGTATTCTCCATGGACCATAACGCTGAGTGTTCTGTGCGATAGGTTAATTTGTAGCCAGAATAGCGACCTGACCGCCCTCCGACAACCCGCGGACGAATATCGACCGCTGATTCCCAAGCAAGGTTTGATGGCAGACTGCAAGCTCTTCACAGACGGTTCGGTCGTAACATTACTCAGTTTGTCACTACTTGAAATTTAACTTCATCAAAACTTTGGCAAGATCTGCCAAGGATCTCACGACGACAAAAAGGGTCTGGTGGACATGCTTGGGGAAGAGCAAATTTGACAGTTTGTTGACATTGATGTTCGCCCAAGCCCTGATGGCCAGATGTTTTTGAACAGTGACGCTAGTTTTGGCGGTAGTTCTGAAGCGAAGTTAGACTTTATCACGGGTAAGCCAAAGCCGACCTTCAGCCAGGAAGTTAGCATCAAAAAAGACTTTGATGCCTTCTACAGAACAAGTGGTAGTCGCCGGAAAATATGCTGAAAAATCTAAATTTGTCGCTGAATTTATGGCCGGAACAACACAAGGGGCAATCGTTTGTAGAGCCACTGAATTTTGCAAGCTCGCTCGTTAAGCAGTATTTGATGAACCATCAAAATCTAGCTTATCTTACCGTCCATGGGCCTGAAGTTATCCAAGAGGGCTCTGTAGCAAAACAAGCCTCGACAACTTCGATGAATTTCACTAGTTTGCCGAAGGTCTTGTAGATCAAATTTTACTAAACTCAGACCTCGCTGACGATTGATCGTACCTGTTGCAATCCAGTAGACTATTTAGCCTTTTCCTTGTGAGAAAGAAGCTTCAGGCCGGGGTCTTCGTTAGAGCTCGCCACGGCTGAGATTGGAACGCTGGCCGCGCTTTCATGGGGCAACTGTACTGCTCATTGCTTCACTGATCTCAAATTGGGCACGACCGAACGTGAGCGCTCTGCCACATCCGCTTGTGAATGATGCCAACGTTACCCTATCGCCTCCAGTTGGAGACACAATAGCTATCTTGTTAACTGGAATCGATAATCCCACGACTACGACTCCTGTTCTAAGTTGAAATCGCCAACACCGTCTATTCGCCTAGCGATATGTTAATCACTGGCGTGTAGCAGAGAATTTTGGCTCATTATATAAATCGTGCATCACTTATAACTTTCACCGAGGATTTGGTTACCTACTACACTTTTACCAGGCAGTTTGATTACCAGTTTGATGCTAGAGTGTCAGATCGTGGCCAGCGACCGCCGCGTCTTCTACATTGTTGTCAAGCGACAGCTCGCGAGGCAACTGAGGACCATGCCGCTTGACGACAATCGGTGGCGTAAATGGAGCAGTGGTGGGTGTTACAAGATCTTGAATGGCTGTATTTCGAGACGATGGGCCATTTAAATAAGCTTGACATGTTTGAGACGTTGTTGATGGGCTGACCCGTTTGTTTGTTCTCTCGAAAACTGCAGTGATGCTGGCCAACACGTGGACGACGGGGCCGATTCAGTTTAATTGGGTATGCAGAGACAGACTGTGAAGGATCTGTCCCTCAAACTATTAGCTGAGTGGGCTAGAAAAGCAGGCCAGACTTAACCTGCGACATTTTCCCAGCTTGCTTAGCTTCGTTCGCAATGCACGGGAGCGGCACCAGGCAGACTTCAACGAGTCGCCTAAACCAGTGATGATGTCAACAACAAAATCTATCCGAGTGTAATTAGGCAGAGAGTCAAGAAAGGAACTTGTAACTATTCCGAACGTCGCCACCACAAAACGTCGTTGAGTAAATTTCCGTTTGTTCGAACTTACGCACACTCTGAAAGAACGCTTCGAGCTCGTCGGGCCTGGTGTGTCTAGTAATTGGTCTGATGCATGATGGTGAAGAATGTGTTCTGTTCGCCCCAGTGAAGGACGTATGGACCTGGTATTTGTTGGATAACAAATCCCGTGTGGCCAAGACGGTTGTCGAAATCGGCGTCGTCGTTTGCCACATAACCCCAGGGAACAAACGACCCCGAGAACCATCATCCCTTGACAATGAAACCTGTGCTATGTCGAGCTCTAATAGCAGGTGCGCATGACTTTGGATGGTTCCACCGTGTGAGCGAAATCTAGCTGGCCTTTATCGGAATTTTAACAGCCAGTCGGCCAGCTGTTTCCAAACAAACTGTTTGTAATACCTCACATATAAACAATGCACTTGCGTTTGATAGTCACGATGATCGCCAGTGCATTCAATTCTGAGTGTGCAGAAACAAAGTTCTAGTTATTTCCGCTGCATGTGGATTAAACCGTTGAGATTGGCAAGACTTATACCAGAAACAGATTGGCAACTTCTGGCCTGTAGCTCTAGTGAGTGATACGGGCGAGGGATTGTATCCTCTTGAAGTAACTGGTTTCAGAATGAGAAGATTCAATGGAAGGTCAATATGCTTGTTCACTTAGCTGTCCATGAGACTCAGAGGGTACTTAACCAAAGAGTTAGTGGACGGAACTAGTCCTGCACCATTAAAACCCTACTTAGCTGGAACATTTAGCGTCCACACATCAAAAGTACCGAATCGTGCGTTTCTATGGCGTGTGCTTCTGAGAGGGTTACTTCTTTGTGGGACCTTAAAACCTCGTGCACAATCAAGGGCTTATTGACACCGTAACTGTTGAAGAATCCTATTCATGGGAAGATGCGCCAACCGTGTCGATGTATGAAATTCGTTTTCGTTTGTTTAGGGGTAACTTCGAAGTTCCGTTACCGTGTAGAGCTTTGGAAGTGTCCATAACTCTTGTTCGAATACTGGCCTCGAAATATAACACCCTTTGATAAAAGAACCTTTTGAACGGAAACAGAACTGCGCTTGAGATGGCCGGCTTAATACAGCCCAAAATCAGCTGAAGGTGCTCCAAACAAGCGCCTGAGAATTTCGAGTCCCATCAACAGATATCGGTTGTTCTGGACGCGCCTCCGGCGTGAAAGAAAGAGATAACGATACGTTACCATCCGATTATTCACTGAGAATCAAACTGAAGAGCCGAAGCGGACTGAGTTATTATTAACCAAAATTGTAAGCAGCTCGGTTTTTACTTACTTGACGGTAAGTGATCCACTTTCATACTTGATACTTCTCCGACGATAACATTGATTCTCACTTGTACCATTTCAGCTACAACAATTCAATCTTCGTATCATGAATACTCATGATTCTGACGATTGTTGGTCTGTTTTCGCCAGTGCCATATCAAAATCCATTGACTGTCAACTCCAGTAACATCTTCAGTTCATAGAGCGAAAAGTAAATCCGGGAAACGTGACTGGCGAAATATCGTTCATCTTCCCTCACACGGAAATGCTGTAAATGATATAACATACTCATATTCACTATTTAACGCACTCGTTATTCTGATTCATCCAGACAGTGAAACCATCAGCGTTCAGATGGAACACGGGATCGCGAAACCTGTGTGATTGTGCAACCTGGAGTACGTGATATGCGTCCACACTAGTAGCTGCTGCGTCCTGTTGGCTTAACCTATGAACAACATTGATAAGAAGCACACGGAAGAAATCAAGATGAACTTGTATTTTACTGAGGCTGCAAAAGCCGTAGATCTAGGTGAAACGCCCTCCAACGTTGAACCATATCTATTAGAAACATAAGTACAGTTTATGACGCCGGCATCTAACCGACACTTTGTGCTGCGTCTGCGTGACCTGCAGTTAGTTTGTGTTGACCTGTAAGAAACGGCGTCCTCGTATCCACATCTAAGTCAAGTTTTGCAGAATGCAAAAAAGATAAACGAAATTACCAACCAATTAAATCGATGAGTTCTACTGCAGTCAACGTGAAAGTACCATCATTACACGTCCCTTAGCACGGGGGCTCGTAACTGGTGTTCTCAACAGGAAGTACAGATAGGATGGAACACTACAACCTTCAAGCGGTGGTGCGGTCGTCCGGCGCTGAACTATCATTAACATCAGGCCACATTGATGACCGTGATCTGACAAGCATGGAGCTCCTGAGATGGCATTCGGGATCTTAAATGGGGAATATGGGCGGGCGAAAAATTGGAAAACATACTGATAACCATCAGTGTAGTCTGCAGCTGACGAAAACATAGATCAGTGATCATCAGACTCATAAGTACTCAAAACGAAGACTGAATTATAGTAGCTGAAGTTGTGAAAGTGAGAATCAATGTTATTGTTGAGGAAGTAACGGGTATCAAAGTAAGCCCGTGACCGTTAGATATGTAAGAACCCAGCTGCGTACAACTGACAAGTTACACCCAAACATAGTCAGAAAGCAATAAACTAGACAATACGCTGGCTGTTAATGATAAGGTGGGACGTATTACCCCCATTTACACTGTCTCATATGGACCGTAGATAGAAGCAACCAGGTAATAACGTCAGGTGCGATCGCTTTTAGGAATGACATTTCGTCGACCGTTTTCTACCCGAAATACTGACAGGGAAACAGACTGAACATATAATTCAGATATATAACTAACCCACAAACGTGGTGGCATAGCTTTCATTGGAATTTACTTTAATATTCAATGTAAAATGCAATGTGAATGCAATGTGATCGGAAATTACATATTCATTTATATCTCCCAAAACACGCAAAATTGAGCGTTTCTAAAGAACGGAAGTATGTATTCCACCATGAAAATTCCGATGGAAGCATTCTCAGAACGCGAAATCGACTACGAAAGCCAACATGATGACTTTATCCCAAAATAGGCAGAACATTTTCTAACGAAATTGCAAATATGAGCCATTTTCCGAGTATAGGACGATTATTTCTTCGCACCACAACTACTATACTCGAACAAATCTGTATATTTGTCCTGAAATATACATCTTAACAGTTCACGAAGACTGTAATTGAAAAAATTGACGAGTTTCTCATCTGCAGGATTTGCATGTATTCGTATAACTTTGTCCGCTTAGGTTTTCATCCGTAACCAGTTTGGCACGGCATCACACGATCGCTTTTAATTTTCAGTGACGTGGTCGGTCGTATAAACGCACAGGCTTTCGTAACTGACTGTCCGAAAAAGAAAACAGTTAAAAACGTGACTAATTTACCATAATTTTTTGCATGTATTCCCACATTTACCTGGTGCGTCCGCATTCATTCTGTCTTCAGTTGCCTATTTTTATCGGTATGGGACTGTATAGGTTAGCTGCGTGATATTATTCAACCATATTTTCAGCCGCATTGGTCTGTCCTATTTGACGTTACCAAACTGGACTTGTTCAACTATCGTAATATCCCTAAGGAAACGTGCATGTTTCGCGGTTTTTTGACCTAATTCACCTGCACTCCAATTCATTCTTCATGCTCAACGTTTGTGTCATTCCATCAGGTTTCTCGGGGCTTAGATTTTAATCAATTAAATTAGCTTACCGAAGCCCTTCTACATGTTTGTTTCCTCGGTGCTTTTGCGCGTGGTGAGCTTCTGTGTGACCTTCAGTTTGCCTGCCAACAACAAGCTGGTGAACAACACTTCAGACTTGCATATACACACGTTCATATAGAGTGTGCGATATTCAAGTCAACTCGGGTATCACATACTGTTCAGGCGCTGTTGATCCCTACTTCCATTCCCCTTATGTAATATGAATAATAATGTGAATAATATGAATAACAATTATATATATTTTCCGTTTACATTGAGATGGTTATAGTTTATCAGCGGTCGATGCATAATTTCACGGATATTTTTAACGTCCGCTGAGGGGGAGTTTTCATCTTATATAACGTATGGAGCTGTGCTTGTGGGGACGATAGGAGGTCCCAAGGAAATGGGTGTTCTCTGTGATCTAGCTGTGAAGTCTTCCTACTGAGCCGGCTAATGGTGATGGCGTACCAAATATGGAACGATGAGTCATCCGTTGAATACTCAACCTATCATTCCCTGGATCACCTGTGTGAAATTTCAGCGATTTCAGCGATTTGTTCACGGGTTCGAGGTTGGAGACCCAATTCACCCGGATCCAGTCAGTTTGTCCGTTTCGATGTCAGCGGTTTTCTGTTGACCTGAAAGGCAGTCATTGAAAACAGAGTGTAGCACCGCTCTTGGGGGTTAACAAACAATATTGAGAATAGAGTAAAATACTAATCTAACAACTTTTTAAGTAAAGTGAGAATCTAATAACACTTTGAAACGGTCCCTAGAAGAGCAGCTAACAACCTCTAATGGAAGGTCGTTCCAGTGGTTGATAACCCTGTAAGAGAGAACTGTTGCCTAAGGAAGGTCCGGTGTCGAGCTCCTCGTCGTGACCCTTCGACTGTTATTAACTACTGGAGTAAAGAATTGTTGCACGAATCCTGCGCTAAAGAAAAAGCGCGTAAAGATTAAGTCGCTGCAGTCTTCTAAACTCAAATGGATAAATGATCAAGAATTCCAAGAAGAGACTGGTAACAGAAATGCCGCAAGTCGATGACCATTTTGGTTACTCGCTGGACACGTTCGAATTTTAACCAGTGATTTGAGTTACGTTCACAGACAATATCTTTGACTCCACGAAAGTATTACTGACGAACATCTCCATCATGTAGCGTAAAGTTACTGAATTTGATGCTGTTCGTGTGACTTCACAGCAAAATGGGCTCAATGCGGTATTTATAACGACTTCCACTGAACTAACCCATCTTAACTTTTGATATCGTATTTTGAACGGACCCACCGGGCAGCTAGTTTCTTGATAAGTGGTTTGTACGCCCGAAGTTCCCTAGTCGTAGGTTAGCGCATATTGGAAGTCTTAACGAAAAGGGAATGACCCTGCAAGCAAACTCTATTCAATGATTCACTCAATGTTCAACGAAAATGTTTCCAATAATGCAAAATCTTCATTATCCAACACGCTTGTTGCCATGTTGCGCGCGCTAGCGTTTATGAAGCAGAATTCCAATTCAGAACACCCGTGGTTTCCGCACATATATCGCGTGCTCTTCTGCCGGTTTGTGGGTGGCTGGCGTCTTCTATCGAGGGTTTTACGCCTGCCAGGTCCTCGTCCGTTGGTCCGACCTTGTTCAGCAATGGTTCGTTTGGTAGCTCGTGTTGTCCGTAATCTATCCACCATGATCTTTGATCATAATACACGAGCGTGCTCAGATAATTCTTTGAGTGTTGGGATAACTCGCGCCCCCGATCTGGTCGTCCATCCCATTTTGCCTGTCATGCCTCGCCCGTTGGTCCGATCCAGTCGAGCGATGACTCATCCGGTCGCCCACGTTGTCCCCGATCCGCTCGCTGTGGGCTTTTGGACGTACCTCCCCGCGTTGAGGTATTCCGCCAAGTGTTGGAATACTCACACCTCCCACTGGATAAATCACCACAATATGCTGGGCGCGTAGTCTTCCACACTCGGCAGTAAAGAGGTCCCCCTTTTTAATATTTATCTCCTAGGTTAACATTTCGGACGTTATTTACTGGATCTCAGCGTGTTTTTGAATGTATGGTCTAGTTACAGCAAAATCAACAATAATTGCAAATGATTACCAGTCCCTGTTCAGCGAGTATGAATACATCAGACATATTGTACCAGACTATAAAGACTCCGACGAGTATCCTTTGGTAGTCAATTAATTCCATTTCAAAATATATGGTCCATTACCCTCCAAACAGACGATCGATGAAAGTGGACTTCAATGGGAGTTTGAAGTGAATTTGATGCTGAAAACATAGGCCTATGTGAAGTAATCTCAAACGCCAAAAAGGACGGGCAAGCGACTTCAATCAGTAGACCAGAATACGTCACAGTTCCATGTTAATTCCTTTCTGCTTACAGTTCTCAAAGAAGTAACTAGTGAGCTAAAAGTTGAGCAAACTGCCACGCTATTTTTAACGCAATAAAATGACTATCTCCCCTAATGATGTTCACCTCCGAACAAAAATCACTTTTTTTCTTCCTAGGGGTTGTAGTTTGTAGGAGAGATTACTGTATGTAAATATATTCATACAGAGTTCCTCTGTTATTCCACAATCTGTGACTAAGTCCCTCACTTACTTGTCCAACGCACTGGACGGGCAAGTCATGCTAGCTCCCAGTTGACTGGCTGTTTTGACCTGAAGGTCACCACACCTCCATCCAGTAAAACCTGTCCAATCCTCAATTGTAGGACGCGCCCATGGGGTATGCACGCGCGTTTGTCTGTAAGACCGAATGTGAGAAATGGACAAACAAGATTACCGCGACTGATAAATTACTCATGCGACAAATTTTTGATGAGTCGCCGCACCTTGGAGGACAACATTCACCGCATTGACTGTTTAGGCAAATACACGACTGATTGAGGTGCCGCGCCCTTTGGCGTTTTACACGGACGTCATGAGGGTTAGTTAACGCACCTGGGCGCAAGAGGTTTTATTTCGTGCCCGACAGACGAGGTCAACACGATGGCACTGACTGGTTGAGTTAAACGGGGTAAATATATGCTGTCTCTGTTTAGTTATTTGGGTGTTAGTTGCCGTTATATCACGTATACGTGGATTCGGTTGCACATATACTGGTGGTGGAGAATTATTCTGACCGGGGCTGTTAATCAATGCAACTAAAAGTCCGCCTGGTAGTTTGGGAAAAGGACTTGCTGAAACTTTAACATGTCACAATGGATCATTTTTCACTGTTTTGATGAACTTTCCCCTAGCCCAGTTCAATGAGAGTCTATAATCCTGAGTTGTTAACCTATCACAAAATTTAATTGGTCTATATATTTGTTCCGGCTGGGACGTAAACATCGATCTTCAGTTTTAATTAAACGAAAGTTATGGCACCAGAAAATCATTAGCTAAAATGGCTATATCGATATAACGAAATAATTACGAAGTTTACTGAACACAAAGCACTTCGTAATTGTTGTCAAACTCATATTGTCAGAGTTTTCGTTCGAATATGACGTTCAAATTCCACATCCACCACAGAACACGGGAGAGCATTCCAATAATTGACAAATCTACAACGCAGGCGGTAGATTGCAGGCGACTTCTGTGCATTTTGGATCTTCAGAGTCAACTGACGTCTATGCCTCTTGTCGTCATTCCTGAGGGGAAACGCGAACGCAGCCACGGACCCATTTATTCTCGCAGTATTTCGCGCACTAACAGTACATCTGTAGCTTTGGGGAAACATATCAGGGAGATATTGTTTCTCTCCATGGCACTTTCCTTTCATTCTAACCGGAATTTCCGTAGCCGTTCTCTGAACTCCTACTGGTTTTCGCAGTTCCATTTTGGCGCAAGGATAAGCCACCGCTCCCCCATACTCCAGAATTGGTTTAACGTGTGCGGTGAACAAAGTGGTTTAGTTTCTATGTGTAGGCCTGCTGAAAGATTTTTTGGTTGCACCCAGTACACCATAAGCTGATGTGTAGGTTTTGTTCGTGTTTCCCTGCGTCTAGAATGATGCTGACTAGAACACTACCCAAGTCGTGTTCAATTTCTGCTTATCTCAACAATCATCCATGCATGTGGCAGGAATCCAATCCACTGGTCCTCCTAATATGCAAGTGCGCACATTTTTGGGAGTACACCTGCAAGGTTCGTTTGGAAGCTCACTGAATGAGGTAATAACGACCTTCTGCTGATTTTATGATGCACCAGGCCTTGAGATCATCAACGTACACTAAACACGGTTGTTCAGTGATTCTGGGACGATCATTGATAGGAACCAAAACAGCAGCGGGTTTAGTAATGAGCCCTGAAGAAGGCCGTTGGACAGCTGTCACCAGGAGGAATTGGGTCCCATGCATCCTAACTGGTAAACTGCAGCTGCGGAGGAAGTCCTGTATCTACTTCAAAGTGAGGCCGAATGTCTCGAACTTGCTTAGGAGCCTTCCATGTAGAGCCTTGTTGAAGTCTGCTAAAGTCCAGAAAGGACGTCTATTTGCGTACCGTTAGTTTTAACCTCTCTTGCTAGCAGTGGGTTGGTCGGACAGAAGCGGTCTTGACGAAAGCCATGTTGGCAAGGTTGTAGCAATTCGTCAGTCTGTGGATACTTCCTATGTCTCCTGTCTAGTGGACGCCCCGCGACCTTCCCAACAGAGGTAAGGCCCACCGGTTGGCAGCTGACTGACAGCTTGCCCATGCCACCCTTGTACATGGGACGAACGAGTGCTTTTTTCCACTTTGTTGGAATTCGACCTGGTTGCCAAGGTATGTTCAACATTCGAGCTAGCGGAGCTTCAAACACATCCACATGTTTCTCCAAGTACTAATGGATGAAAACCATCTGGGCCGGATGACTTCTCGAATTTGAGATTCTTCAGCCCCTCTGCAACTTCCCGTCCTTGATCTCCTCACCGTTGAACACTGAAGTTTCGGAAGCACAGAAAGGAAGCGAGCTTGTCTCAACGGTTTACACTGTAGCATAATGAGTAGCCAGGGCCTCCGTTCCCGCCTACTCAGTTTATGCTTCCCCATCTTCTCCGACAAGTATATCTCTTCTTGATCTCGTCTGTCTCCGAATGTAGGCATATAACCTCCTGGAAGCTGTCACAGACTACGCCGTGAAGCGATCCTCGTACACTATGCCTTTCGTAATCTTTAATCTGCCGCAATGGTTGTATTCAAAAAACTACGGTTACCGTTGTCCGGCTTGGTGTGTTCGACCTAACCAATTCCATTTCTATTTCATTGACGCTCAAAAAGGACTCACTCCACTTCTCAAACATTAACGGCTCGTGATTGCCATACAGTCCACAGTGCACATTATTGTTGGTTCTCCATTCAAATCTTGGAATGTAACGAAAGGGTGTTAATCATCGATGGCTCCATTTCAGTTGACTCATTCAACCATTCAAGGTCTTTGTCAATGTACCATTCTGCCTGCCATTTCCATTGAGAAACTGAGGACTAGCAATTTTTACTTGCTATCGGGCCATTGAACAGAGGTCTGTCTAACAACGGTCATCTGCACTTATTGGCAAAGCATCTAATCACATGTTGTCAGGATAATCGTCACAGAACGGACTAAGAAAGTATAATCCCGAGGACAATCAATATTTTTGTGCATGCATGCTATGCACGTATGTTTACTTATTCGCTTATTACTGGACATATCGATCCAAGTTTGGCGCCCTTCTAGTCAACTGTGCAATGCTTTTGCGTACACTAGATAGTATGCTTTTCAGAGCACCATCTTATCCAGCTATTTGTTTGGTTAATGTTGATTGGGTTGTTGAGAATGTTGTTTGTTCGATACGAAAGAGACTGCTTTTCCAAGAGGCAATGCAGTTTTTCACGAGCTGCACTCTGACTTATAGTCTACGCTCTTGTTCGACCGTTCTCCTTAAATACTGATTACTGCCGTTGGTCCCAGAGTTTGCTAGAGCCAGTTTCCTTTCTTTTTTCCAGCTAATTTGGAAATATGCTGTTTTTATGCTCCTGGCTGTGGCTTTCTGGTTTGGCCTCGCTGGGATCGTGTACAAAGAAAAAAGACGAACCACTCTTAGAATGACGTCTTATACTGGATCCTGTTCTCCTACTACTAAAACGACACCGTTAGCTGGACCAAACATAACTTTCAAAGATTATTTCGGCGATTAGTCTGACTAATTATCATGTTCAACGTCACCCTATTGTTACCTCATTTATGTTATCCGTAGCCTTCTGCGATCACTACTCATTTCTGTCCTGTCACACAAAACGAAAGAGAACGGGTAGACGGGTTGGTTCCTAACCTACTTCACGACCCTGACCCCCAAGTTTCCCCCCTGTTCCGACACCATATTGGCCTCATAAAGTTGGAAAACTTTGTATACTCATATGTAGTGACTGTGATACACACGGTGAACCTGAATTAACATGACTTACAGGATTTCAGTTTTAAGGTTAGCCATTTACGTGTATCCACTGACACACTTGTTGGTGGAGTAAGTTTGAATATGCTGTAATTTACCCTGTGCAGTTCTTTACAATGAACGAAATAGGTGTTTGATATAATGTAACTATCGTGATAACACCTTTCGTTACAATGTACACAAAATCTACCGTTTAGTAAGCAGATTTTCTTCGTTAGGTCGATCTGTTTGATATTCAAACCTATTTTTTAAAGACGTCGGTGAAACTTTGCTGCTAGTATTGTAACATACCAGCCGGTCGTTTTTACTCTGAATGCCCGTACCACTTGCACACCAACTTTGGGGCGATGTGGAGACACCGGGAGGACAGCGTTCTTCCAAAGTAGGGGTTCCAACAACAATCCTGTAAAAGGAAACAATACAAACAAGCATGAGCCAAAGGCCCAGTAAGCCATGCACACGACTTACACAAACGAAAACTAAAACGGCGTCAACAACACAGCAGCACGCGCTGAAAATTATCCGCAGGGAACAAAATGCGCCTTGAAACAGCGATAACACGTGAGATCTGTGAATATCTGACAGTATTCCGGTGGTATCGTTCTGAATTGGAAAAATCGTCGGTTTTCGTGACAGAACCGGTCACGAGCGTTGAAATGTTTGTTTTAGTCGACCGGTAATTCGTTTGTCCTTCATTTAGCGCGGATATTGAAAATATTAATGGTGGGTGTTGTGACGGTTGATTGATAGTTGACCATCCTATGTTGATGAATGATGTATATATATGTTTGGTTTTAGGTTATGGATTATATACAGGGCTTCAAAGATCTATTCGAGGATCGGGAGTTTTCTAGTTTCAAGGAATTTAGAAGTTGTTTACAGAAGTACATGAAGGACCACCATGCTTTGTACGTCCTTGGTTCTAGCAAAAAATCAAGCAACGGACGCTTGAAGTATGACAATGTGAGTGTGAGTGCTACTGAGGTTACGTGGTAGATGGCGTATCGGTGAATCAAGTACAAGCGACGGAGGGGTGAAAGTCGTGGACTACGACGTGTTTAGTGAGTTGAGTTTACATATGTTTCATTGCATACTTCTCGTGATACATGCTGCCAATCACGCTTCAACGTCGTGAGGAGAAAAACCATGTTGGTTGTGAGCTCTTTCACATTGGAGCACAACCACGACCTAACGGCTTTTCCTGTACGATGCGCATCCAACAAATCTTCGGCTCACTGCAAGTGAAGTGAGCGATTCCAGGCATTATTTCCAGCACAATACTCCAACTGCCGAGTTGAAGCAGTATGCTGCGGATGTCTACGACAAGTATATAACGAACATGGATATCTGCAACATCCGTCATAGGTTGAAGCCTCCGGCAATAAGTGAGTGTGTGTTGTTTACATTGATGTCGTTGAAAATCTGCCTCAAATTCTTACTCATACAGAGGAAAACAACGTACTGCGTGTCATAAAAGGTTACAGTAATAAATGCACGCACATATGCTTCGCATGGAAGCGGCAAGTGCAGTTATTCAGACGTTTTCCTGATGTGGTAAACGTGGATGCCACGCACGGAACTAACCTCCACAAGTAGGTCCTATGTCAGTTCG
>LOND01002233.1:51085-74718 GCA_014220965.1 Paragonimus kellicotti | reverse complement strand
TGCCCGGTTGTTCCCTGTGCAGAGGTGACGACGACCTTACGGACTGTATACACTTCGTCGCTCAGTCGTTAGAACAACGTCGGAACACAGTCAGGCTCAGCAGACGGTGTTTTATTTGTTTGGAGCCCAATCACATGGCCAAGTCATGTAGAGTCCATGTTAAGTGTCTGAGGTCTGGTTGTAATGGGCGTCACCATACTCTGATGCATGATGACATGTCAATCCTTGTGTCCAAGACAAGTGAAGAGGCTGTACAATGTGGTGCAACTTCTACTAGTCCAAAGGGTTTTCTTCTGGGCTTGTACCTGTTCGGTTAGTGAGCCGAACGTGCTCCATTGAAACGTATGCATTTGTGGACGATGGTTCGGATACCACCTTAGTAGACGAGAGGGTGGCTCGCAAGCTCGGATTTGCCGAGTAATCCCTGTCGAATTTCGATTCGAACTCTGCATGGTAAACCTGTATGGTCTTTGGGGGTGGTGGTCGTGTCATCGGTTGGCATTTGAAATCCAGTCTCTGGACAAGACCAAGTGCCACTTCTGTAGAGTCAGCTTACACTGTTGATAAGTTGCCGGTTGCGCAGATCGATAGGCCGTCACTTCTGAAGCCGCAACAGTGGGCTTACCTGACAGGAATTGACTTCACTGGTATCTTAAACAAAGGTGTAGGGGTTCTTATTGGGTGTGATGTTCCCGAGGCTCATTGGGTATTGGAACAAAGAATAGGAACCAGAAAGGAACCGTACGCTGTTAGAACAGTCCTTGGGTGGAGCCTCAGAGGTGCAATTCGTGCTACACCTGGAGTGCCCAAGTGTGTAAACCACGTGGGTGCTCGATTGGTGTCTTTAAAAGAGAGAGTTCAGAGTATAATTGAGTTGAAATTTGTTGAGCACGGGATATCGGAAGAAAGAGCCCTGTCAATCGAGGATGACGAAGTCTTAGTCAAGGTCGAAGCTCCTTTATCTTTTTCGGATGGTCACTACGAAATAGGTTTGCCATTGCGGACAGGGATGAACCAACTGCCTGACAATCGTGCGATGTGTGAACGACGTCTGTACTCACTTAAGCGAAGACTACTTAAGGATACCACATTAAGACGGAAATATGCAGCCGTTATATCTAGCCACATCAGCAAGGGCTATATAAGAAAAGTTGCTCCCCAAAACGTTGATTATGCCAGACGGTGGTATCTACCACATCATCCGGTACTTAACCCGAATAAACCGGATAAGGTGAGAATAGTGTTTGATTGCGCTGCCGCGTACCAAGGAGTGTCTCTTAACAACGTTCTATTGCAAGGGGCTCATTTGACCAACAATCTTGTTCGACGTGCTCCTCCGTTTTCGTAAGCATGCGATAGCCATCACGGCAGATATTGAGGAAATGTTTTTGCAGGTTCGGGTTCCGGAAAGTGACAGGTGGGCTTTAAGCTTCCTGTGGTGGAGCTCACCTTCTTTGGATGATTCGCCTGAGGTATATGAGTTGAACGTTCACCCTTTTGGTGCTACTTCTTCACCGTTCTGTGCAAACTTTGCGCTCAACGGGCGGCTGTTGACCATGGACAGGATTTTATGGCCTCAACAGTATTAGCTATAAAGGAGACTTCTATTGGATGACTGTTCATCGGTCGGAAACGGACCTGAGAAAGCTAAAGCTGTTGTGGACGAACTTCGCGCCCTGCAACAAAAGGGTGGGTTTCGTTTTACTAAGTGGACATCTAACAGCGCCGAGTTTGTTGAGCACATAGCTTTGGAGATAGAGACTGCACAAAACAGTTCACTTGGACCATAGAGGGTTTTGATTCAAAGAGTCCTGGGTTTGAGGTGGGAATTGGTAAGCGATTGTTTCTCATTCCAGATGCACCTTACAAATACGTCGTATACTGGGAATGGTATACGGAAGTGTGTTGCTTCCTTATATGACCCATTGGGAGTAGTTGCCCCAATGCTACTTCCAGCTCGTAAGTTGCTGCAAGACCTTTGTGGTCGGGGTCTTGGTTGGGATAGTTTGATAGAGGAGACCGATCGTCTAATCTGGGAGAATTGGATAACAAATATCCAAACTGTTAGATCAATTAGAGTGCCTCGTTTCGTTTCTTCCAATATATCCACTGTCATTGGAATAGAATTGCACTTGTTTTGTGACGCATCTGAGGTAGGATACGGTGCAGTTAGTTATATTAGGCTGACAGCATCCAGCGGTTCGGTTAAGTGTTGTTTCGTTCTAGGCAAATCAAGAGTGGCCCCTCGTAAAATAGTTACCATCCCAAGGCTCGAACTCACGGCGGCCGTCCTCGCAGCAAGACTGATGAGGCTCCTTGTGGACGAACTGAGAATGCGTATCGACCGCGTAGTTCTGTGGACGGACTCAATGATAGTACTGCAGTATATTCGCAATACATCGTCGCGCTTTGCAATATTCGTTGCAAACCGAGTGAGAGTAATACGTGAGTATACCACTGTATCACAGTGGAGACATGTGCCGTCTGAAATGAACCCAGCCGACGTAGCATCGAGAGGAGCTTCACATTCAGCCTCACATGAGATGGACCATTGGCTTCAGGGACCGGAGTTTCTAGTGCTTTCAGAAAACAGCTGGCCAAAGTTATCATTTTCCACTGCAGTGGCAGACGATAACTGCGAACTTTAGCGTGTTTTGGTGTTTTGAGGTTGCAAGCTTTGGATCAAAGAAAGATTGCAGATTGTTTACTAATTCGTAAAATTGACTGGTACTTTAACCCACCTGAAGCCAGCCATCGAGGTGGAATATGGGAAAGAATGATAAGAACAATACGGCGGGTACTTACTTCAGTCACTCACCAGCAGGTTATGCACGAGGAGGCGCTGCTTAGTTACATTGTAGAGGTAGAACAAATTATTAACAACCGTCCACTTGTGCCTATCTATGATGATCCTCAAAATCCGAAGGTGCTGAGACCGAATGATCTGTTATTGCTCCGGTCGAATTGGGGTTTTCTAAATGACGAAGTTACATTGTCAGAGCGTTATACTAAGGGTTGGAGGCAAGCCCAACATCTCGCTTGCGTGTTTTGGAAGCAGTGGCGACGTGAATACCTTCCCGGATTGCAAGCATATCACAAGTGGTTTACTGCCTCACGTGATTTACAGGTAGGGGACGTCGTACTCCTTTGTGACACATCAGCTCCTCGGGGTGTTTGGCCGAAAGGCATAGTAACCAATGCATTCCCAGGACCAGATAATCATGTGAGACAAGTATTCGTGAAAACAAAACAAGGTGTTGTAAGGCGTGATATCAGGTCACTGTGTCTTCTGGAAGGGCACGACAGAAGTTAATTCTGGTATGTCAAGAGTTGCTTCAGTATCTCATGTATGTATCAATTAAGGCCGAAACATGCTTATCTATAAATAGCTCAAGAGGATTTTGTGATCGTTCAACATCTTCCGGAATGTGCCACTTGCTTCTTAATGCTCTTCAACCAGCATGGTAGAGACCTCTGGCGGAGCCTTTTTAACCAAGAATGGGCATTAATCCATGTGTCTCGGATTCTATCACGAGGTTGGCCAGGAAACTGAATTCGGTACATACTGACAAACTCCTGATAGAAAGGGTCGTGCTTTCGACATCTGATTTGATGGAAGACATTCTTCTAGTGGCGTACGAATTTTTGGACAACTCTTTGCCGGGGTTTACCCGGATATGCCATGGGCTGAACGACAGAGGCGAAATCTGGTTAGCAGTCTGGGAACACTAACCTACCTCGCAACGTTATCATTAGGGGTGTCCTCGATTCCTTTAATGACGACCCGGAACACGACAGGAACCAGTGGCAATTCCTGTCAGCTGCACTTCGAACCTTACTAACGTCTGAGTGAAACGTATTCATCGCATCCTAATTCCAGACCGAGCGAAACTCCTCCGCGACTCTTCAGAATCTGCGTCACTTCGCACATTGCGTATACTGGGGCGGTACCACTATCGGCGTCGCTCTATACCCGACAGGATTTACTGGTTCCAAAGAAGAATAAGATTTATCAAGTCAATCACCGCACGCACACCACTCGCTTTTTGGTGCCTGATGAGGATGTAACGTCAAAAATCAACTACTGTCCGCTCCTGTGGAGTGGGCCACTTCTACGGGGGTTGTATTGTGAATGACTTACTTCATTCACAATCCCAGAATAATGCCCACCCGTTTACCGTCGACTGTGAGGTGCATGTTTACAACTGCTCTTAGTTCAGTAAATAACTTATCAGAGTTTCGTGATCATTGTGGCAGTCAAGCATCAGTGTCAACCACTGATGCATTGCTGTCTATGATGATGATGATGATGGTCATTGTTCTTCCGCAAGGCCCCAGCTTGTTGCTCAGTACTTCCTGCCTAGATCCCGAGCTCGCCTTGGAAGGTATGGTTCTTGTGCACGCTGATAGAACTTAAGGGAAGGGAGGTCGATGGACCCACAGTTCTCTTCAGGTCCACCCTTATAACAATTGGGTACTTGCTGCAACTGGTGGGGAAATATAGTGTTCACCCATGTACGGTTATTTCCGTTAGCCAACTTGTAAGACCGATGTCTTTTCCGAGCGACTTGAAAGACGCATATTCAATGGACTGGCAAGCTGTTTTGTACCTTCAGACAAAACAGGAGAGATTCCATTCGGTCAGGGAAGCTTTTCTAGAGATTACACAGCTTCGGGTGCTGGATCAAGCACTCCCAATGACAGTTCAACTGGCCAGCTGCGCGGTTGTTTACGTTTTCGGGTACCTTTTATGCTCACTGGTCTGCTGTCCTTTTTCCGTCCTACGAGACGTAAATATCACTTAAGGTGATGTTCTCGAGGCTTCGCAGAGCCTCCTGCCTTGATGAATTTCTTCCATCCCGTTTTAGAGGTGGGAACCCAGCCTTAGTCAAAGACCTCATGGCTCTGCTGTTAGTCAATGAAGTCGTTCAAAATGGCCGGTTTAACTACTGTCCTCCACATTTCTAAACAGGACTCACGCACTTCATGAATTCACCTGATTCCTAATGTCTCGAATTTGTTTACGACCAATGTACTTTGTGGACTGGACGTAACGCGCAAGTAACATGTTGGCGATGGGTAAGTTAGGTTTTACTCTGACCGTGGCACCATTGTCACATTTCGCCAGATGTGTAGACACCGTCATTCATATAGAACGCTGACAATTGATATATTTGTAGGCATTAGAAAGGACTTTGGTTAGGTTGATAGCTGCACTCCGTGAATTGTCTATCGAGGAGGGGTGTTGAGGAGAAGCATGCCGACTTCCCGAAAGTAAGTTATGGTCGGGCTACTGGTTGCGTTGTAACTTATGTCCGATTTTTAGTATCTCAAGCGAAATGCGGCAAGGTTGTCCATGTTCCACTTTCCTATTCAACTTTGCAGTGAACGAGACCTTAAAGTGCGCTGTGGTAAACTGCTAATATGGTGGTGTGCGGATGTTCTTGCAGAGGGCGAGGGTTTGTCGGGAGCCCAGAACGTCTTGAACAGAGTGATGACCCCAGTTTGGTGTCACACTTGCACTTCATGTGTGTTACAACATATTTTGGACCTAAAATTTGCTCTTACCCCTGATGCCGAACCGTTGGTGGTATTTGAAAAGTTCATGTACCTTAGTAGCTGCATCAGCACTAATGAAATATCTGATGAGACCGCAAATCAGTAGTGGAAATCGTCTAGCTCGGATAATGTTCGTCAGGTTATCTCATTTGTGGTGCTGGTAATATCTCATTTTCGACGAAAGACCGAATTCATAGTGTCACTGTGCTAGCAGTCTTATTGTAGAACCTGGTCTGCGTTAATTTCAGAGCTCACCTAAGTGAGCTCACTTAAGTACCACTAGAATTTAAAACTCGAGACCAAGTCAAAGTGATAACGACTGTACAGCAGCTTGGTAATGTTTCTGTAACAGAAAGTACACATATAGCAGTATGTGCGTACGAGTGGATATATGGAATCAATACGAAATGTCACACATTCGAAGTGGTATGTCCTAAGAGAGTTTTTGGCAGTCGGTGATCGAACGTAGGTAAAAGTGTCAAAATTCAAGATGGACATAATTGTCATCAATCATATTTCTGACACAGAAGGGAGTAGGCGGCCAGTAAAGAGAGAATTAAAACGACAGTTACACTTACTGTACAGTTGCAAAATACGACTCATTTGTCCGGATGCTCACAGTATCCGTCATAGACTGTCATTGTCTCCGAAGCACTAGTGGCCTTTCATAGGAATCGTGCCATCATTGATGAAGTTCGCTGACATGTCTTCGTGATTGACAGAATTCGCCAACCGCTGAGCATGACCTCGCCTCAGATATACATGACACTCTAATGTACTCAATCACCTTATATATATATATATATATATATATATATATATATATATATATATATATGGGTGACGTGTTCCCATTCATCACTGTCCTTCGTATCGAACCACATACTTCTATTCAAATCCCACTTACCTTGGCGAACTGGCTATCGATGAACTGATCGAACTGTTTTTAATACCTTTGTAACAGACCAGTTTTGCGTACAAGCTCGAAGATCAGATCAAATTATGGTCGAAGATCTGAACAGCTGCTGAATGCGTATTTCACTCGTCAAACACCATGACGTACAGTACAGTGGTTCATAGATTAAACGAGCTGAATTTCAAAGAAGTTCCTAGATCATTCAGATGTCAGAGGGACTGTTCTTGTAGTTCCGCGTATAGCAAGTTAAGGGAAGATATCCGTAAGAAAATCAGGTGTTTGCCTGATCGTTGGATCGTGAAGCGTAATTAACTGAAGCAGTAGCCACCTCTGCTTTGGGGACCACCAGCGGACCTTTTAGGGTTTTACCTTACCTATTGCCTAGTACGTCCGTCTCTTAGTTAAACTATCAGTGGGACAGAAGAGGTCAAACATAATTCCCTTGTGTTTGATATTGAATCCTGCAGTAACCTTCATAATCTGGTTCCTCAAATGGGTATATGGGAAATATTGTTTACCGAATGTCCATACCTAGATAGGTTTTGATCGACCAATCCACCTAACAACACGCCTTCTTAAGGTCGTTCTGGGATTTAAGCATAATTTTTAACCGATGACTTGTTTCTGTCGGTGATCTAGTGTTTTGTAGGTTTCTTTTTGCTAATCCATTAGAGGAGATTCTGATAGATTTGGGTAATCTATCAGTATCGTGTTCATCTGACCAAAAATTTCCAACAACAGACACGACTGTGGCATAATCATATGACTTTATATCCTTAAAGCTATTAAAACGCTGTTGAAAATTTGCTGTACACCAACTTCATGCTTTTAACATCTGATGACTTATGTTCTTCCATGCATATCTACCCGTCATGTTTTCGCATTCTTTCTTTCAAACGCTTATACGACCCTACACTTACCCCTTTTCCGCCGTTCGTTCTTCTACAGCAGTATACGATTCGTTTGTTGCCGACTGCTTTATGTCATGTCATTAACATTCAAGCTCAGTGAATCTCCGCCACTGCCATCGATCTCCCCGGAACAATTGAATAACGAATTGGTAAGGATGCGGAAGTTGGTGAATGCCTCCAAGGTAAAACCAGCTATTTTTATAATGTCGCTACCATCGTGGATCATTTTTAGCTGTACATTTTTCGTGATCTCTTAAGGTACATCAAGAAGATACAGCTCAAATTATCAAAGCACCCAGATAACGAACGGCTTAAACACAAATTGGAGCATCGATCGTCCGAATTGATGGTGCTTCGCGGCCTCTCTACTGTCCGCATTTGCAAACTTGTGTTGGCCAATGAGATTGACAAATGTGAGGTAAGCTTCACGTTGACGATGCTTTTATTGCTGCCAGTTCTGATGTGAAATTTTGCTGAGGATATTTCTGGAGTTGGTAGCTTGGGTTGGCGGTTCAGTTATTCGGTTGCTGGCCGAGCCTGATTTTTGGGTTGTCAGTCCTTAATCACAAATCGATGTGACATCAAAGGTACGTAGAAACTTGTGCATATAGGCTCACTGATGATGTCATCTCGATAAGTGATAAAACGTATGACAGCTAAATGTCAAGTTCAAGAAACAACCGAACATCCCCATTTTACTGATTGATAACAAAGTTTTGTGGAAATTTTCCCTACCCGCTCGCCTGTTCCACTGCAGTTATTCAATTATTGCATTTTTCACTTTACCACTGAAATCACACAACAGTGTACCCTGGTTTTTTCGTCTTCTATTACCTGATGCAGTTGATCGGCACTTCAACTACGTTTTAGTTAGGGTAACGCTTGGTACCGTGGTAAATTTAATAGGCTGCTTTATACACGATGAAGACATTTGAGATAGCACAAACTCGAACCGTTGACTGTGTATTTGACAATCTACGTTGTTATCTTCTCGTCGTTTTGAGCCGAAACATTTCATAGTTTAACTGTATGCCTTCGTCATTTTTGTGTTTGACCGTCGTGAACAACTGGACTTTGTTGTTAGTACTTCCACTTGCACATATCGCTTATTTCAACTGCGAAGAGTTAAATCCCAGTTGTATTCGATCGCCGTTTCTCTTTTGGACACACTTTTCTGTTTGACCCATTTCAGACCAAGTTGTAAAACGTAGGTTTCCGTCGCTGATTAGGATTAACCATTGATCACCACCTTCTTTTCGACCGAAAGCTTAACTCCTGTCCTGTTGATTATGATTATGTCAACTTATATCCCGCTGACCACTCACTAAACATGGCCGAATCGTCACAGCTTAACGTCCAGCTCGCACGAGCACGTAGATAATATTCAGTCGGTTCGTGTGTTCTGGTACAAGTTTGATCAGTTTCGTCATAATACAAAACAGCCTGTCGACCTTTTTGTACAGTTGAACTCCGAACATCAAGAATACTGTTGTCTACATCTTAGCTGCCTGAAAATGTCCTGTTCAAACACTCAACCCGGTATGTTGCGTCATCTTAAGCGTCATGTGACCCGTTGGCTGATATGTTTTACTCGACAATTTCCTCTTATTGTCTGTTAAAACTGGCATCAGTTTGTAACAGTAACCGTCCTTATTTACAGTTTCTGAATGACCCTCGTAACTCATAAGTGTACAGTGTCTGTGTGCTCTCTTGTTCCGTAGTTCGGAACTTGGGTTTTTCCGTGAAAAAAATATGAGCAGATTCGCAATATTGAGTTATCGTAGTCTTCGCTAATTATCCTGCGTTTAGTGGAACGATTTTCTAAGCAACACAACTGCTTGTCAGCCTGTAAAGTTCCGAATTTGTGATCAGTTGGTCGAATAATGCAAATGTACAGTTTGGATCACGTACTTTGCAGCCAGCTGAGCGTTCGCCGCATCAGGTATTATTCATAGTGAACAACAAAGAGTGGATCATACCGCAAGGTAACAAAATGTGGCGTGGTCATAGATGATGGAGATCCTCACAATTCTCTCAAGCAAAATTGACTCGGAGTACCCTTGGTTATTTGAATCTCCGCATGTTACTGCTGTGCGACGTGATAATATGCTTGCACCCACGTGACTTCCGGGTCATTCAGTTAATCTTTACAATTAAGTTTAATTCTTTCCTTAATACTTACTTTGTCACTGATGCTGCTTGAGCCATCAACCATCGAGATTAAGACTGTTTCGATGAGTTTCTTACAGTGAAGTGAGAGGATGAGGTCTTGTACATAAAGTTGCTTTTGATACCTGACAGTTATCTCAGTTTATGCAGATATTCCGACTTCGCACTGTATCCTGATTGCGCCTCCATGGTTAGGTAGATTAATTTACTGTAGCACTTCCGCGTCCGTTTTGGTCCAACCTTTCTTTACGTGCCCCTTTATCCGGCCGACATTATTTTCGTTTTGCAATATGTACGCGATCTTCATCACTCTTCTGGATAAACGGGATGACCATCACAATGTTGCCCGATACACCATTGTGTTGCTGATCCGAGGTGCCTGTCATATGGAAGACCAGTGCGAAGTAATCGGGTTCAGTGATCGAATAGGCAATCGCTTACTAAAAATGTGGCTGACCGACGGCTGAAATCTGGGTTTTCTGTATATAGTACGGTAACCACATGACAACCTTTTGACATGTTACACGTTTGAGCTCGTATTTAGTTTCTTATTAAGTCATGTCGCAGCTTTCCTGTGGAAGTCGGGTAGAGAATAAGCTGGCTCATTCAGCAAATAGATCGCTTTGAACAACGAGCAGCAGTACCACAAGAACATGGCTAGCAATACAGATTTTGTGCGAGCTATTATTCAGATACATGACACACCACTTGTTACCAATCCAAAAATGAGGTTCACTCTACTCAGTGGACACACAGGCCTCTGGCTAACTTGTTATCTCAACAGTGTACAGATTCTTCCCACTTGTCTATAATAACGAATAGTCTCTTGTAGATCTGACTTTAACGAGATCTAAAGGTCTTTATTTCAGAACAGTGTCCCGTTCCCAAACAGCCGTCACATTGTACATGAGCTTTGTTTGATTCCCTCTGTGTTGTGTAGCACCACGTCTTCACTTCTTCTGGACAATGTGTTATGTGTCATAACGCCACAATATAAAAAGGAGACGTTTCCCTCTTTTCACTGCTTGGGCTTGCCGTTGTGTGAAGCACTAGGATAGTTGTGAGCTTGGTACTGTCTAGTTGTTAATTTCACCGAAGTTCGAACTCGCAATCACGTGATTGGTATTTTGACTCGTTACCATCTAACTGCATTGTCGGCTGAATAGTCCAAAGTTTCTGATTCGAGTGTCCGCCAGACATGCAATGTTTTGCATCGGTATTTTGAATCCATAACTTTTTCTGTCTGTAATGTGTGCAATCATGGTTGGTTCGCATGTAGATACGACACTCTTAATTTATCACTTCAACGGCTAGTGGTTTTCCAAATACACCCAGCTTTTCGGCTTCATGTATCGTGACTCTTCTCAAAGCACTGCCTTGACCAGTTTCCTCTTCCATTTTTGTCATTTATAATGTTCAGCTGTCAAGAAACGGTCATAAATTGACCGCACAAGATCGTTTAATCATTCGCATGAGTGGAACCAAAGTGATTGCCAGTTTCGTCCGCTCTTTTCGTGAAGCACATCCAGATTGGCCCAGTCTTGTACATTATCTGTTATATAAGAATATTTCTGGCAAATGGAAGTCAAGGGAACAGAAGAGGCGGAATCGTAAAGTACATGGCAGTCTACCATTACCTCCGGCCCCAGCTCCGGCTGACGAAGATGAGCTGGTTCGTGAGAATACGGAGTAAGTTAGAGGCGTACACTTTATATTTGGCGTGTTGGTCTATACACAGATCAAACACTTTTTGGCTGCACAGATCGAAATTAAAACGCTTTAAGTCAAAGTTGTGTAGGTCTCATCTACGCGCACTGGCATTTGAATTCGTGTTGTTGTCATTACATCTTGTTAGCCATGTTCACTCACATATTAAAACAAGAGTTATGCGGAGTGAAACATGATATAGCAAACTATCACATGCCTTATTCTGCTATCCTAGTGTGGTCTTTGGGCTTCCATAGTTTTTTGATCCGAGAAGGTACGTGTTCCCTCAGGTACGACCACGTCAGACAGGCTATGAAGAGAACTCATAAGAGTCTCACCTTACGATTAAATAAAAATGGGGTTAGGGAAGGCGTCCTGGGACGAGGCGTTTCGATCGCCAAATGATTAACCAAAACCACGGGCATATTGTTCTACACGATCGAAAATCATTCAGAAACTTTATGTACATTTAAATAAGTCTACTGCGCAAGACAACAGCTGCATTCAACCACCACTACCATATCTACCACTCCTCGGATGGAGCTAGTCATCCTCAGCCAAATGCGTTAGATTCTCTGGTCATCTCCGGATGGCGCCTCCCAAGAAAACCACCTATCCCGTTTTCTTACGTCAGGTTTTTTAATCAATAACTTCAGGTGGACTCTTTCAAGCCAGCTCTTTTTCGGGACGCTACACGAAATGTTCTAATATTCCTTATAGCGACTGATATATTACTGCCAATTTTTCATTCTAACTCGCCCCTCGATTTTGTTGCTTCCCAACTAATTCCGTCCGCAATTCCATCGCGCAACTCTCTAAATTAAAGGACCGTCATTGTCAGCTAAGAATGAGAGCGTCCCTGAGAGTGCTGTGCCAGGTCACCTGAAAGTCCGAGTTGCATCTGTCGTGCCCAGAGATGCCGGGATGTGGTCTGTAGGATTGTGCGGCACCGCGTTGCGTTGTCTCACGTATCATTTCCGAAGTTGTGAAATACGCCGGTGATCCCTGAAAGCATGCGGTTTACTTCTGACTCACTTTAACTAACGACGATCACAGGTTTTTTGGACCGTCTATCTGTTACCCAAGCAGACAAAGGAGTGTACCTATCTGTCCAGCTGTCGTAGTGAACATATACTTGATTTACAACTTGTGGTTCCACAGCGTTGTTGTTCGCCATTGGAGTCACTTTGTCATGTGGACTGGGTTGTTCTTCACTGACCAATGGCTTGTGTTCGGCTACCATGACTGGACATATTGAGGGGTAGTTTACATGACGTTTTGCAACAATAAGCAATAACTAAGATGCTGTGGCACAACCGGTTCAGCGAACGCCCTCGCCAATCCAAGACCATCGATCCAGCCCAAGTTTTGGGAGTTAACGGGATGGCATTTTACCCCGAAGAGTATGTCGTAGGAGGAAGCGGTGTGTTGAACCTTGCCAAAGAGCTATAAAGTGCCACAGGACAAGTTCTGAGTTATTTTGTTGATTATCTGCGCTGTCTGCCCGCCAGTGTGCTTCCAGGTATGCTTGAGGAGAACCGTAATGTTCGGGTCGCGTCCACTTTTAACTGTACCGATATGATGGTGGTAATAAACTTCCGAGTGCTAATAGGGCTAACTTCCAACTCCGTTGAAGTGGATTTGATTTGTGTTCGTTTTGCCAAATTATGATGGTATGCTGGACCCAAAGTGGCCTTCCTTGTGTCACCGCTGATTGCTCTTCTGGCAAACTCGCTGCTTGAACAAACAGAAGCAAACGCAACACCAATCCCTACAATAAGTGGTTTGTCCTTTACTATGTTACTGAGCCTGCGACGGGCTACTGGCAGCTTGGTATTAACAAAAACGTGCATTGTGTGTAGAGTCATTGATGGGAGCCTGTTTCACAACCACTCTGTCGTAATGCAAGTTAAGGTTTACATTCTAACGTCAGCATAGTGTTTGGCTCCAGGGTCTTGTTTTAATTTAGTATGAAGATAGGTGCAGATTCTGCCTCATGTGAGAATTGGGGATACAATTAACGATGGAACATTTGGACGTTGATTGGGGCTTGGTCCGTTCTCGTTCGTGATTGGTAATGTTGACAGATGAATCCTAATCGGCCGCCTCGTCCATCACCGGTTTCAAATGCTGATAGCGTGTGTTGAATTGTGATAACTGCTCTCCAAAATTTCATCGTCTCGACCAATGTTCAATCGCAGTTCACTCCAGCAAAATAAAGTTCACATACTTCTCGTGCTGGCATGCACCCAGCCTGTTAAACGAAGACGACAGTCTACCAGTTATGCATGTATTAGCTCTGATCTGACTGGACCAAACAGGAGGTAACTGGGTTCACATACCTTGGCGGCTGCGTGAGTGCTATTGTAAAGTCTGATGGGGTTCTTATTAAATTATTTAATAGTCCAATGAACGAGAGCTGTGTACAGTTCGGTAAACACAGATCCCAATCTTCTCGTTACTAGCGCAAGCCAACAGTCAATCTTACTTTTCAAATTAGGGTAAGTTTGTAGCCGCGTGTCGACGTTCCCTCCCGGACTCATTTTTCTTTACTTCCTCGTTTAAGTCGCCGGTTTCTCCGTTTGTGCTCTCCTGTAAATTATTTAAATACGACTCCAATCCGGAAGCTCTTCATTCGCTTGTGGATCTTTCTCACTAGCAATTGTTCTTGCTTGCAGTTGAACACTTGTAAGGTAAGCGTTATAGTGGTTGGATGAGTTATTGAAAGCTAAAGATGGATAGAATTCTATGTGGTGTGATGATTACGAAGGTTATCCTAGAATTGGTTGCCCAATAATTTAAGGTGGCTGTTGACAATGATTAAAGCCGATTCCCCAGAATATGGACCCACCCCACACATGTTGTAAACCTGTGGTATCCATGCGAATGGTCTCACGTCGATTGAATGATAATAATCGAAGAAACAGGCGTTTTAGATTTATACCTCTGTCTACCTTCGCCATCGAAGAACCAAATATTGGATATATGATGAAGGCTTGTCCACATGTTGGTGATCGCTGGAACCGTTTGACCCGTACAGACAAACCACGGTTTACATCAAGACAAGTTCGAACTCCTTACGAGCAGATGGAGAGAATTCCGCCTTGTTTTTCCCATCCTGTTTTCCTAATTAATGAAGGTTCCTTACAATTATTGTTGGCCCATGGAAAAACGAGTTAAAGGGCTTGTTATCTTGAGTTGGTGTTAGCTGCGAAAAATGCTGACAAATTTTGAGAGCGCCCGTTGCTGTCCGCAACCGGTACAGAACATTTCATGCTGCAAAATGACAGCGCAGCTGCAAATCGAACGAGCACAGTTGACACTACAAATTCCATGGTACAAACCCCTCCTCGACCGGAGCATTCAGATGGAACCATGTCGGTCGCAAACGCAAACAATTTGAATCGCGTCTAAGTTAGAAAATTTACAAACATCCTGTCAGACAACGAAAAACTTCTCCTTTGCTACCCATTCACGTGAAAGCATGACACGAAGAGTTGAACTGTAAGTGACAATTGAGACTTTCAGTCCAAACCGTGTAAACTGATTTTTTCACGATAAATACGTTTGATGCTTTTGACTGTTCCTTTTGGCTTTCACTAATTGCCGGTATCTGGATTGTCAGTGAAGCCCCCTCCGTAAACTCATACAAACGAGCAGTGATGATGAATTTGTTCTGATTTTGACCGCATTTGATCCTGGTTAACTCGTTTGGCGACTTGAATTGTCATTCATCGACGAAGAAAGTACCGAATAACTAGAAAATAACATTTGTTTTTTTTTGCGAACAGTTTCTCACAGTGACCATCAACGAAGTGGTTGACCGGTGTTTCGATTCCCGGTCGATTCCAGCCCATGAGCGAAAGGAAGCGCAACAGCTAAGGAAACTGACATTTGCTTGGTTTAAAGGGTCAATAGTCAAGCGAATGCAGGCGCGCTCTCAATTGCAATATTGTTATATCTAACAAAATTTTCACTTCCCATTGTTTTCAATTAACGTAACAGTTGGGACTTGATCTCCTAGGGTTTTTCTCCAGGCAGTGGTGATCTTGGTAAACGTTCGATTGTCATACGGCTTATGTGACCACCACAAGCCGTGATCTACTTCATAACAAGTTGTGGTGACCACTTTTCCTTTAGGCTTATTCGTTCCTCATTGTTTCTCTTTCTAATTAAACAATAAGCATGCACTTTTGAGTAGTTGCAATTTTATGATTGAATAGCTGCACAATCGGGAATTTTATTTCTTGTGCTTTTTAATGTATGTGTTCGTGTATTTGAACCCGACGTACTTAGTTGTAAATTCCATTTCTTTCTATAATCTTGTTCGTTGTAATTTATGCATCTCACTAACACTGCAAACTCTCGCTGTTCGACTTTTGACAGACACCCGGACTCAACAACAACGACAACAACAGCCTTATATCGGATCCCCACTTCCAATCTACCAGATTCCTCTAACAAACCCAGTCCTCTTTATCCACCAACCCCAAGCCATGAGGAGGAAATGGACAGTGACGCAGCCTCGGATATAGCCGAGGAAGTTGTAAGCCGAATAGTAGCCCGCCGTGGTCTAAAGTCTATTCGAGCTCCGTTAAACACCCCAACTATTGGCTCTCAGGATGATAAGGTTGGTGAAGTATGCCCATTGGATAATGCAGACCATCGTCGAGTAAACGCCTGTGTAAAAGATCCATCAAATTCGTCTGTTGGAATTCCTACGCATTTAAAAGGTCGTAACGGCAAGCAGTCGGTACTGGAGGTAATTTTTTGCTTTGTAATAGCTGTTTTCTTGAAACATTGACATTCAGAAATGTATTATCTGACGCCTTTCATTAATTCTTTCATCCGCTTTCCTGCGTGCCAGAGTCAGTATCATTTCCTTTCTTTATTTGGCTCAGTGGTATGCTTACGGAATCCGTACTGTCTGCACAACCTATGTATGTAATGATTTGCCCTATATCCATGACGTATGCTGCCTTCTTTCTTAACTGTCGTTTATCTGCAAAATTACATCGGATTGGGCCTAGAGCAAAGTCGTAAACCTTACAAACGCAGGTCCTAAGCTCCGGTCGGGCTTTCTAGGTTGAAAGCACTGCGTTCGATCGTTTTTCGTCCACATATGGCCAAGGTCGGTTTTGGAGATATGGTCAGTTGCGTCCGGAATGCCGTATTCAGCCCCTTCATTAACATTGAAGGTATCCCAAGTACTTAAAGAAAATAATACATTCCAAGAAGTTTCAACTGCTTTTCATGAACATCCAAAGAAACGTGTATTTCAATCGGCCCGTCTGCTTCAGAGTCAAGTGCAAGGTTTATAACAATATTTTTGCGAGTTGCACGGGTAGATATGGCGGAACATTGAGATATAAGGTCTTGACGCAGTAATCGACACGACTGTCCTATGTGAATGTGTTGGAAGTTCATTTCCAGGTCGTTTCAAGTGTATGTTCTACTGACTAGCGTTGGCAAGCGGGAGACTGAAGTCTAGTGGTTCTTTTTAAAAGAGACTGGCCAAAAAGTTTATCTGAATGCGAAGGCTGTATTCACATGTAAATATTCTCATATCAACCAAATCCTCTACTGCCTAACCGTTATACTGTTTTTTTTTACTTACTGGTATAAGGGAAATGCACGTATCAGATGAGTGTAGGTGTTGTAACCCTCCTTCTGATATTAATTAACACGGAAATCTCGATCCCGAAAAATTACCGCAACTGTCCCGTGATCTGCTCCCAAGACAAGCCAAAAGACGCGTGCAAAAAACAAGCTTTGTTCCGCCCCAAAAACGTGTCCCAAGGCGAAAAAGTACAAAGTATTTATGGGGCTGTAATGACCAAAAAACACTCCCGAAACATCAAATAGAACAGTTACCGAAAAAAAATAGTTAGGGTCACTAATGGCATAGCGGAATAAAGTCGGACGGGTAAAAAAAACTAACCAAAGTCACCTCTCGACCACCCTGAACAGTTCCGCTAAGTAGGGTTGAGCCCATCGTTTTTTTTCTCTCGAGGACGGAGGCGGTTTTGGACGGAAAAAATGAGCGCCCTAACAGTAGGCAAGCTTCTTAACATAGCTTACGCACCAGCCTAGTAATGGTGACTGCGGTTACGGAACACTTTGGCTTGATCAAGCCAACGATTCGGATGGATATGGAAAAGATAGGGAATATAAAATCCAGTGTGCTATTGGTTAGACCATGCTTGAAACCAATTGAGTACTCATAATTTCGGAACAACCCGTGAGCAATCGGTAATTTGGTTTATCGTTAACGTTTTATTGCTAGAACAGAGACTTCCTTAGATCTGATCCGAAGAGCCTATATGTACAGAATCTGCCAAAGCGTAAAACGTACATAACACATGTGAGTTAGAACCATGTGAACTTTATGAAGAGTGCCGATATTTGAAGGGAAGACAGCAACAACAAAAAAAGGTTCGTATAGGCATCGGTGCTGTAAAACGAAGCTGCCAACGCATTTAGGTATCTTGAAAAGTCCTTTACGATCGTAAGCAAGCACTCCTTAATTTCTGTGACTACTTTTCCCAAAAACAAGAATCAGTTCAAAAATTGCAAAAGCCGATACTCCATTCTTCTCCGTATCCGCCGATCAAGTTGCCATCAAAGAATTTCTACAGAAGCTTTCTACACTAATAGAAAACTTATATACATCCCAATAGGTATTTCCTGTCGATGTGGCGGGCGTATTCTGAAAGACAATGTCAACTCACACTTATTTTTTTACGAAAAGGTGATAATTACACTCCTCCACAATAATGCATCGTATGACTGACGAAATTTGTGTCGATTACGCGTTGGTAACCTTTTCAGCTGATCACGGGCTCGAGTGAACTTAATCTACAAGTTCATTAACGTGCCAGTCAAAATGTTTTCAATTCTTCTGAAGTTTATCTGAAAGATAAGAATTTGAAACGCAGTTACTTTATTAATTTGCAATGATTCGAGACAGTCTATTGATTTAAAACATGATACTATTAAAGTGATACCCCTACCACCTCGTTACATCTCTGTAACGGGCCATTGTCTGGGGTATATTTTTCACATTCTTAGCGTATTGCGCAAAACGCACATTTCAACCGCTTTCGGATTAATTTAGTTTTCGTAACACATTTGGAAGCAGCCAGTCTTGGGATCAATGTACAATTCTAAATTGTACAGAGACTGCGGCTGTCACAATTCGTGCCGAAAAACCTCAATCCGAAAAGCTTTCTAGAGAACCATTTAGTCGGAAACAGTTTTGAGTAGGATTAGCGTCCTACCGACATACCACAAATATTCATACAGAGGAATTTCTAAGAGCCTTGAAAAAAAAGTCATCTTTATCTGTTAACTTTGTTCCGTGATGCACGATTCAGAAAAAAAACCTACTGCTGGTGGTACGAGTAGCAGAATTGGGCAGTCGTAACCAAGACTAAAGGAGAAAGTCGTGTAAATATCTCAGTAACGTAAACACCAGAAGTTAACTTGATAGCCACTGCCGTACACCCTGTTCCCAGTTAACATGACTGTTTAACTGTGTCAAAAAATGATCTCTGCAACCATTAGGAACGCCTACTAACGGAAGACCTATTAATTGCAGGTACGCCACAGGCGGTGAACGAATCAAAACTGGCTTGGCCTATTGTATGGATCACGGCGGCATCATACAAAGGAAGTTTATCAGCCTCTGATCACTAACCCTGTTCCGAACCTCCCTCAGGCACTTTCTCTACACAATTACGTGTCTAGTTCTTCCTACACCTGGACTTCACACTGTAACCTCAGTCGATCTACAAGCCGGCACGACAAATGCCTTCTTAATAGTGTCGGTTGTACACACTGAGTGACTGCTGCTCCTATCGGTTCTCGTGTACCTTACTTGTTCTACTTCAGCTCGTTTGCCAAAGGTTTTCCGAGATGGTCGAAACGCTGCAAGACATCCGGTTGTTTCGGTTTCAGTTCCCTGTGGCTTAACCAACGATTTGCTGGTTAATTGATTAAAACAATCTATGTACACTGTGTTGATTTAAATTAAATGGTTGAAAGGAAACTCTATCATCCTTTGAATTTCGGGAAACAGTGTACGCCAGGTACATTGGACGCAGGTTTAGATTTATGTGGTGGCTTCCTTGAACTCAGTCCATAATATAAAACGAAGAACAGGTGTATGGTGCAATCTACCGCTTTATATTCGGTTCTCGCCCCTTCACATACTTCAATAATCTTTCGAGGATTGTCACTTGTTTTCTGCTTCATTATAAGTTACATTTTCTAGAAAAAGACGTCGATTGCTAAACATACGGTTGTTGTTTCAAGCTTTTGTTTAGATTTGGGTAGTTTTTCGGTATCCATACGCATGTGATTCAATATGTAGCAGGGCTGAAAAACCGGACTACCAGTTCACGTTTGCATTCTTTTCTCTCTTACAGTCTGTACAACGGGTGAACCAAAATTGCGCCGTGGATAAGACGAATAATTCTCCGACGAAATCCCCCGTTTTACCAGATGCCGTGGTATCAGATGATGAAAACCCGCTGGGTTCCGATCACGTTTCTGTAAGAGCCAAGGTAGGATATCGACTTCAGCCTACGGACTACAGACAAATGGATCACGGTGCACGTCTTCATCTAGTTCATACTTTTATTCGGCTAGCTCACCGCATTTGAGGTTTGACGAATTGTTGTGGAGAATGGTAATGTTTTTATATCTCAAGTTGCTCCAGCTGTATCATTGTTAGTCCACGGAAATGAACATCGGTAGCTCGAACTCTTTTGTGTGTAGTTAGTCTTTACAATCTCGTTGTTTTACGATTGCAGTTAATAATGTATGTTCTGGATGCATAACGGTTTGGATGTAACAGAATCGGTTCATTTGCATGCTGATTAGTCGAGGACTCGACTGGTAATAGGTGGGGGCCAGTTTCATGGGTTTGCTGTCAAAGTGGAATTCTTTGATCTCTATCTATTCAACTTAAGATTGTGTCGTGTGTATTTTCAACAGTTAGCTAATGTAGACGTGATGGCAACTATACCTGACTACCAACCATACGACCACGGATTCCAGTTCCGGCTGCCGCTGCTGCTCCCGTCTAAATGTATGCAGCCTGACATTATTATTCAGCCTGCATATGATTTTGTATATTACATGACAGCAAACAGTGTGAAAGCCCAGAACGGTAAGTATTTAGCCACACTAATTTCATAATTCTCCCAACGTGTCAATATCGGCGTTTTAAAGTTCTTTGTGATCCGCTTCATTTGCTGTGTTGATTCGCCCACTGGACACATGGTGACCGAACCATGAGGGAAACAATAGCTGCCTCTTATTGATTGTGCATTTACTTCGCCAAGTATGTGGAGTTCAAGGTGTTTGGTCACCATATGTAGACGAGACGTTTGCGATGTTCCATAGTTGTTCGAATCCATTCTGCTTGCTTTATTTCGAATGGTCTCTCATCGAATCTGCCGTTTGTACCGTTTTAGGTTTCTGGTCAATTTGGTTATCATTTTCGATAGATGCTCATCTTAGACTGGTACAATTATATATCAGAATTAATTAATAGGGAAATTTTTGATCAAAAATGGAAAGGAGGACAAAGCGATTGGATAGAACACAAACACGACTTCCTGTGTTATGCTCGTAAACGAGATAGGCTTCAGGACACCAGTGTTGATTAAGATGGATAACAGAGAAGGTATCCAATTGTCGCTTGGGTTGGGTGTATTTGCCTGGCCGTGGTAATCCCAAGGTATGAACGAACCGTTTCTAATCACACAAACCTGACTGGCGTAATCGAAGCCAATCTAGGCAGTGGTCACGAGTTCTTTTCGATAAACGCCTAGTGATTCAACCAATATACGTTGGACCACAAGAACGGTCAGATGTATAGGTCGAAAATGAGGCGGTATTCTTGGGCATATACTTTACTTCAGGTGGCATCATTCGTTTTGGTTGGAATGTTATAACAGAATTTGCAGCATAATTATTGCCGCTGGTTGCTTCAGTTAATGACATGTTATCACCTCGGCTACTGCGTTTCCTTTGGGTGGCACGCAAACTTTTTCTCAACCGCATCTATTGAGGCTCTTATTGGTTTATATCGCATGTTTCTGTTAAAGTTTCTTGAGATGCGCACTGTTAAAGAGAATATCCTGCAACCTTTTTAGCTCTGCTTCTGGTGTATCTTCCGTACACATCCTGTCTGTTCTATTAATCAAGCAATGTGCAAAGCCACATAGAAAACTGAGTGGCACGTGCCTGTGAAAGAGTGGGTACTGACTTTTCCATGTTCCCTTTCTATATACACTCGCTGTAACGGCCCCTCTGATACGTGTTTCTTTGTCTGAAAAAGTCATTCGATTATCAGCCTAAAATGGGAATTTATCCAAGACAGTTCGGTTCAGTGAGAGTGAGAATTTTGTGAATTGACCCATTTATAAGAACGAAATCTTGTTTGAATTACCATTGTAAAGATATTCGCATTGTGACCGAAGAAAAAAGTTAACCCAAAAGCCTTATTTCCTGTTACAACTAGCATTAGCCATGTAAAAAGACTCATCCAAGACACCGACTCATTTATGTGCTGATCGGGCCAGTGACGTTTCTTTTCGAGGCGCAACATCAGTCTCTCCGATGCCATTCGCTTCCTTCTTT
The DNA here is from genome assembly GCA_014220965.1 of Paragonimus kellicotti. Lineage (NCBI taxonomy): Eukaryota > Metazoa > Platyhelminthes > Trematoda > Plagiorchiida > Troglotrematidae > Paragonimus > Paragonimus kellicotti. The sequence goes on along the minus strand of LOND01002233.1, from coordinate 52,803 downwards.
TTCTCTCAGGCCCTATGGGTTGCCGATAGTATTTGACATTCATTTCACTAATTCCATCTTTGCTATCATTATTCCTGAACCACGCGCTGTCGTGTGAGTAATCTGTGATGGATTATCAAATGGACCGTCTTTAGCACATCCGTGTGTCATGTAGCCTAGGTCATTCATCTGACATACAAGATCGAAATTGGGTTTTCCGCTCGTATATTTCAGTTGGAATGACTAGGATGTGTTATCCACATGTCTGTTCATTGCCGTAATTGTTTTATTGTCTTCTTTGCACTCGTATCTAAATGCAGCTAAACACAAAGTCCCAATGCTTTCGGCAATCCACGCGTGGCAGTTTCCGTCACCGACAACTATTCGGTCAGGGCCTGGCAAAACCACGAGTTCCACGAAATCCTCCAGTGACATCCAGAGCATTACCTCCAAGTGGCAAGCTGAAGCAAGCGGAGGCGTTTGAACTCGCTGCTCCGGGCATGCATCCTTCTTGGCAAGCAAAGCGGGAACAGAAGTTGAAAATCCGACAAGTGTCTACTACGCCTTCCTCGACTGCAAAACACATCGTGTTTGATGAAGACTAGAAACGAATTCGAATCAGTTCTGTATATAGTCAAATGTTATATGCAAATACGCATGTTTGTCTTCCTTTCTCTAAATCAGTTCGCAGTTGGACAGTAGGGTTTTATAAGTACTAGCCATGTTGGTCGTTAAAAGGACGTAATATGTCACAACGAGACTGGACCTTGACGTGGTGTGACGGCTTGCGCATCTCGATGACCTATTGGGCTAAACTGGACGGTGTGATCACCACACCGATAGAGTCACTCATACCAGGCAGGCCAATGGGTAGAGGTCTGACAAACCAGTCTCCTGGTCCTCCAGGTTGGGGGTTGGAAGAAGGTTGGCATCTTTTTCCGGAAAAAGTACCAGTTCTGGTACATTGCCACCCAACCGCTGCCTTGCGGTACAGGCTTTTGAGCCAAAGGCTTTGGTTGAGAACCCTAATCGTTCTCCTGCTTGGATTCAGATCATGCGTTGGTACGTTGTCGTTTTGTTCTTACTTTTGCTGGGCAACGACCCACCGACAGCAACGATTAGCTGTTGAGAAACTGGCTTTACCAAATCTCACAGGCCATTCAGAAAGCAGGTACTGTAGCATGCGGCACAGGGGTACATGGGGTAAACAAACATTGGATTTCAGAGAAATCCCTGGAGTTGTTAGAAGCCAGACGGAAGGTTCCTTCTGGTAGTTCACATAACAAGTCTAGAAGAGATATCCGTAGGAAACTGAAACGTAGTCTAAAGGCTGATCGTGAGGCTTGGTTAGTGGAAAAAGTTAAGGAAATGGAAACCGCTTTTGCCTCAGGGAACACCGGCAAACTGTTTAAGCTGATCCGTGCCACTGGTCCCAGGCGACCGTCTGTCTGTGAAGCTATCAGCGAGGACAGATGGCACACTAATCTATAATAAGTCCAGAAGGTTAGAGCGTTGGGCGGAACACTTTGAGGGTCAATTTAGCTGGCCTGCTTCTATTGTGTTGCCGCCACAAACTTGTGATGTAGCACCCTGGTCGGTAGATTTGGAACCACCCACTGAGACTGAGGTTCGCAATTGCCTTTCGGCTCTCAATCGTAATAGGGCTGCTGGCCCAGATGATCTCGTGCCGGCACTTTTCAAAGAAGGTGGAGAGGCGTTATAGAGGCATTGTCTCAGTC
>LOND01002233.1:7505-21180 GCA_014220965.1 Paragonimus kellicotti | reverse complement strand
GTACATATTAATATCCGAATTGGCTACGACAAATATATCGTCCACGTATTGGTGGTATTGACAGAAATGGCGGATGGTGGATTGAAGCGTAGTGCGTTCAAGCTTTCCCATGAATATATCGACCAGGGGAGGTCTGAGGGGGATCCCATTGCTACGTCATCTGTCTGTCGATACAGCACACCGTTGAACAGCAATTGTACGTTGAATGTGCAACGGGGCAGAAGCTCTTTCAATTTCAGTGGTGGTAAACCAATATCGATCCCGGTCTCAGACACGTAATCACAAATAAAATTGACGGTTTCTAGCAGCGGTACGTTCGTGAATAACGACACTACGTCTAATGAGCATGATTTCTGTGAATTCATGTTAACATTCTGTATGCAGTCGACAAATTCAAACGTATCACGTAGACTGAGCGGGGCAATCGCTTTTCGGACGGGTTCAAGCAGTTTCACTAGCCACTTCGCAGTTGAGTGGTAAGGCGAATTCATCATATCAAGTATTGGACGAACCGGTACACCAGGTTTGTGGACTTTTGGTAGTCCGTAGAGACGGGGTATAGTAGAACCCTGTGGTCGTAGTTGCTCATAAGTCGCGGGGGTTATCAGCTTTTCGTCCTTCAATGACTTAAGACACTTAGTGATCTGTTGTTCGGCATACTCAGTTTTGTCCCTTTCGTTGGCAACTCTACGAAACTTGGTCTGGTCTGCAAGAATATCATTCAATTTCTCGATGTAATCGCTTCTATTCAGAATGACAATTCCAGCTCCTTTATCTGGTCTGCTGAGGAGGATATCTGGATTCTGTTGAAGCATCTTCAATGAATCCATGTGCTCCTTAGTTAAAGGCCCTCTCTGTCTCGATGTACGCTTACAGTATAGCTGGCAGCAGTTAACAAGTGTAGTTTTAAATAACTCAAGGTCATCTAGCGAACGCGGGGTTAAATCTTGCGTCTGACCGAAAAGATTCTCAAATTGCACCTCAAGTTCTAGACGTTGTGGGCAACAAAACTTAGAACCGAGTGACAGCGCCTCCATTGTAACGCATCGGATCGATGGTCAACCTGCGCGGTCAAACCAATGGACAAGCGTGACGTAACCGACCAATCAAGCCATCGCCAATTGACTGACCAGTGACCTAGTTTCTCTGTAATAAGTCTGATCGATATCTCGATCTAACTCTATTAACTCCTTATATAATTGTACCGGCCTGAAGATGAATTATCGAAAACATATGTTCGCCTATATGTCTTTATTCTAGGTCTAAGCAAGGGACGAGGGAGGCCTGAAGCTGAAAGGCAAGAGACGGAACTTACCGGCTCAGTGTTACTACAGTTAGCTACATCTGTTGTGGGACCTGTAGAGTAATTATCAGAAATGGAGGTCGGGAGGGGCCTGAGAGCTAAATTTGATAGGACAGTGGGGAGGGGTCAGCAGTAGCATGTTTTCGCCTATCCACCCTGCTGTATGCAGCAGATAGGGCGACCCGGTTTATACTGCGAGACGGCCGATGCAGTATGGATTTATTGTTGTTGTGAATATTCATGGTTGTGTGTGGGCTGAGATACTGCCAGGACGCCCAGACCTAGACAGGAGAACGATTAGGGTTCTCAACCAAAGCCTTTGGCTCAAAAGCCTGTACCGCAAGGCAGCGGTTGGGTGGCAATGTACCAGAACTGGTACTTTTTCCGGAAAAAGATGCCAACCTTCTTCCAACCCCAACCTGGAGGACCAGGAGACTGGTTTGTCAGACCTCTACCCATTGGCCTGCCTGGTATGAGTGACTCTATCGTGTGGTGACCACACCGTCCAGTTTAGCCCAATAGGTCATCGAGATGCGCAAGCCGTCACACCACGTCAAGGTCCAGTCTCGTTGTGATAGTCAGTAACTTTTCGGCGTTTAACATGTTAGATTATAATCTGTTATCACACACACAAAAACTGGCCGAATGGGCGAACAATTGATTCTTCAGTATCGACGACAACTTCCCGAAGCCTATTTTAAAATAAATTGCCAATTTATAAGTAGGAATAGGAGTTACAAATCACACCACACTGTGGTTCGTCACCGAAGTCAAGAGTTGACCGTTACCGGAAACCAGCGTTAGAACAGTCGGTAGCTAATTGGTTTGTTTTTGCTAACGTTTCAAGTTGCTGGTGCCGTAAGCGAAATCATGCGCACTTCTCAATGCGGTACCGTGAACTGAACGATAAAAGGTCTTCGTTCAGTATGCAGTCGCATGTATGCGTCCGCCTCTCACTCTGGTGGGCAGACAGTAGAGGAACAGCGTCAACCAGGCCACTCATTAGATCAAATGCGACTGTAGGTAGACCTGGATCGGTCAGACATGCCGGTGAACCACGCTTGGTAATCGTGTTGGCGGCAAAGTGATTACGACGTATTAGCTCGTGCAGGCTGAGGATTGAGCAAACGATAAGTTTCATATGATAACCAACAAATGGAACAACCAGATTCAATGGGTGACTTCGACTCGACTAATGCTCGACTCAAGACAGTAACTAAGAAAATCGTGTAAAAATCGGTCGACTGGAAAGTGACGGTAACGAATACCAGTGCTGAGCGATGCAAGAGATCTGACTGCATAATGCAAACACAACAAGCAGTATGTAACCCGGTCAGCTTCATTTTAGCGAACGCGTGGACAGTTCGCTGTGACACAAAATCAAATGGACTTCGCCGAAAATAAACACGATGGATTTATTATGCAATACATTTCGGCGCAAATGAACAGACATAAGGCTCATAAAGTAAAAATAAGAATTACAAGTTGTTCTGGACCACTACAGGTTGAATAGGCTGCACTGGATATTTCCATGTTCCAGCGAAGGTATAAATTCTCATCACTGAAGTAATTATATTAACTCGCATCCTACATCTATGAGACGACGGAAACAAGAAGAATGATAATGAGAGCCACAACTTACCCGGAAAATGTTATTATGCACAGTGGACAAGTTTGGGGTTGTCACTTTCTTACTGAGGTTCCGTCACATAATCAGCTGCTCAGTCTAAAGTTTCTCAACTTTATAGCCTCCTTTTCCAGAAAATAGACAAAATCAGATCGTCGTACCAATCATTCGTTACGGTCTATGGACGTCATATTAAGCATGAATAGAAACCAAAATTGAGTGTATTGCTCACGAACTTGTGTACTTCAAGATATCTCGCGATTTACAAAGGTTTACGGGCGGATAAAATGAATTACTTTGTACATTCACCTTTCGTATCGCACCTGAAGGGCGGTTCCGATGGCCTATTTGCCCTGGTTCACAGCTGCCAACTAATGGAAGATGAAGTGCTGGCTGCAGATCCCCCAACTGTTTTGACGTACTCCATGTAGAAAGGGGATGTACGAGAATGCAAAATTCGCCTCACCACATCTAAAGAGAAAAAAGTAATCTTAACACGCCTGACCATCAATATACAGGGTCGCTGTTTACATATGTGTTCTGACAAAGTTGTGGCATTTACAAGTAACTGTTAGAACTGGTACCAGGAAATGAATACAGAAGTAACCGTAATTCACTTTACCGTGAAAAAATCATGAGACATCTTGAAGTACACAAGTTCGTGAGCAATACACTCAATTTTGGTTTCTATTCATGCTTAATATGACGTCCATAGACCGTGACGAATGAATGGTACGACGATCTGATTTTGTCTATTTTCTGGAAAAGGAGGCTATAAAGTTGAGAAACTTTAGACTGAGCAGCTGATTATGTGACGGAACCTCAGTAAGACAATGTGGCAACTCAAATCATGTCCGCTTCATACGCTACGCTTCGAGACTGCAATTGTAAAAAAAAACTCCAAGGCCGGCTGTAACAACCGTGTGCACGTTTGGAGGCCTGTTAAGTTTTAAGGGGGCAAGGAATGTGATCAAAGTTATACTTCATAGAAGCTGCGACTAGAATGGGACACGTCGACTACGACAACATTGCAAAAAGTGTTATACACCAAGGGTGTAACGTATGAGTTTGAATGTACACTCTTTTTGGTCAGAACTTTGCAACTTCATTTTCGTTCAAACAGTGCAACTCACATTTTTCGTCATTATTGTTACTACTGGAAATGCCATGAGTTTGGTAACAGAAGTTTTGGAGTATATAAAGCAGCCGCCTGGCTTGGCCTGAGCGCTCCTGGTGGGTACTACCTTACAACGCAAGTGTTCAACAACCTCGATGTCAAAAGTTCCGCTAATTGCAACCACTCTTTTTTAGAGTCCCATCAAACAGCAAGACAAGTTGCACTGAAAAAGTTCCAGTTTCTTTAGGCAAGACAAACGACCAAGTAGACATAGCCACGCTTTGATTCTGACCGGTTGACAGCAGTTAAATTACACAATGCTAAAATACGGATGTTTGGCATAGTAGATTGTTAAGAAACAATTAAAAAAGGAAGAAGAAGTACATAATGACACGAGGACGCTCGTGCCCGCCAGATGCTTGCAAAAATTTATAGTCATTAGTACCCGCAAGAGGCATAGGCAAATGACTGTAGAACTGCGGGGTGTTAACCATTTATTGTGGTTTTTATGTGTCAGAACAGATTTTACTCGGTACTATAATGGTATAGTATTCATCTACTCTAGAACACTCAATTGAAGACCAAACGAACTGTCAACGGGACAAGTAACAGAGATAGCTTGAAAATACAAAATGTTCCATGGTCGCCTTGAATGTGGCTTCCCGCACCAGATATAAATTGCGTAGAGAGGTGAAGTGTTCAGGCAAAAACAATTGGACTTCGACCCAAGTTAACACATTTTGGTCGCAGATATGTGGAAGTGAACTTATATTAAAACGAGAATACTGTCAAAACAAAAGAACTGCAAACAGTTTCGTCAGGTATTTCAAGTAGAACAGCTTTACTTACCCATCGATAGATAGAAAACGTCTTCATCCGAGGGGCAACGGCATTGGCCGTAGACGCATTGCGAACCTGTCAAAAAAAAACATGACGAACGTTGAGTAGGATGATGAATAACACAGCACTGGAAATATCCATGGTATACTAAACGAAAACATCGGTTAAACCTATATTAGAATCAGGGTCTTCTGCAAGGTTCACTCTAACAAACGCCCATTTCAATTTATCTCAATACCAAGCAAGCAGGTTACACAGTCTGGATAGAATACCACAAGTAATGCCGAAAGAACGTGCAGATAAACTGCCGGACTGCCAACAGGCCTATGACGACATTCGAATCTACCAAACAAAATACCATCATGGAGGTTGCGTTATTTTGCTCAATTGCAGAGGCGGAGATAAAAGTTTACGCTGACTGCTGTGTTGCCCTGTACATTAGCTGTGGCACGGTGCAGTGTGTTATTTGAGAGGGGACCGTTTGAAAACTAAGCCATTCCGAGTTTGGCAACGGTGTGAGCTCGAAACAGTCAATCATGCAACGTTAACTTTCAAGCCGCAGCTAACTCAACGAGTAAAACATCCAAAAACAGCCTCCCGACGAAGGATTGTACCAGAAATTTACTCAAACTTTCGACGGAGTCGACTACTGCATAGCGCCGAAGGAATCACATAATCTGAGCAAAAGTGACGACATAAATACAGATACATTGTCATATGCTGTACCCGTAAGTATTATGGTTTGGGTTGCCGCTGATCCAGCCAGTACTCCAATGAGGAGATAGGATTACGCTTAAGCAACAACTGTCCAACCTTGTCCGTACGATCAGGTGACAATTCTTCACCGAAACTGTCTACTTGTATCTTTAATTACTGTAACGACAGCGGTAAAGGATAACTTTGCCAAACGTATCTTCTGTCCTTGGGTCGATACATACTTCTGAAAGTCACTTTGACCAAACTGATCAGGTCAGTCGTGAGTCGTGTTTAGGAAGGAGGTTTGGGCTAGCACCACGTCGCTCAGATAATGAGGGATGGCCATACCACCTGGGTGACGAGTAATTTCTTGAATGGCACCACTATAAAACATCGCATGCATCACTGTTCTATTGGGCATTCCGCTCCTCCGAAGTTGACCTACTGTCAGATAAACCACATATCAGGTAGCCAAAATTAGCAGGGTTCCACTCATGACCATCGATCAAACTGGAACACGTCCAGATTCCAAACATTCATGGGTACACCGTCGCTTGGTTCTTAATTTCGCTGGGCAATGACTTCAACAGTCGCGACGGCTGAATGTAGATAAACCGGCCATTTCTGCGATGACGCATGGATAGCTAAGTAGTCAAGAATGCAAACTAGGCAATTCTAATTTCGCACACCACAACTGTTACTGGACATAAATTCCACAGGCAATTCAGACATCAAGTAACATAGAGTGCGGTACAGCAGACTGCTGGTTAAACAGGTACAAGAACTTATGAAAGTCCATCGAACAGGTGAATGTCAGACGAAACATTCCTCATGACAGCTCACAACTACAAATAGGGTTCTGGCATCTATTGTATCCCGCCGACTTGGTGATACAGAATGTAAATAGCAGAGAAGGACGAACAGTGTCATCTTAGCCGAAAATTCTAGAGCACCATCACATCACCACTTTTTGATCGCAAAAGTGCATTCGAACCAGTGAATCCATCAGCATTTTTAGCGTTGTCTAAACACAAGATTGTGTCGAGTAAATATGTAAACATATTATCAACCTTTAATCTCAATACATCAACTGACGACAAGGTCCATGACAAACTGATCAACGATGTCAACACTAACCGGTGTACGTCGAGAACATTTTTGTTCATTACCTTTGAAAACAAACTATAAGACTGCCTAACGCATTTGCAAAGCGTAGGGTGGAGCATCTGCTCGGAGAAACATTGACTAATCTCATTACGCTGGTGATGAGGCACTGTTGCTTTAACGCAGGGCAGATAGACAGATAACGCAATTCGCCATGCAACATAATTCATAATACACTTGGCAGTCTCAATGTGTAAAGTACTTCCGCAAAGATACAGTGATAACGTAAGCTGAATGTTGAAAAACGAAGTTAAGCAGGCTGCCGAATGGTCCACGTACTAAGAATGCTACAGCTGTAGCGCAGACCCGGGACAACAAACCCCAAGAGAACAGTCTCAACCAAGTTAGCACGCCAGTGGAGATAAAGAAGCATTTCTGAGGCTTAAAGGTCCATATGTAGAGGGAAGTATACGTCTGCAGAACAGACCAAAAAATTTCATCCGAAAAACCCATGCAGGCGATGACGCGACCTTAACCGACAGCTCATCTTCGGAGCAGAAACCCTACAAATCCGATTGCAAAACGTTTAACTACAACGACTGGGGTTTGACTAACATGGTCCCCATTTTCAAAAAGTGCTCATACACTTCGTGTGAAAATTACGTAAGGATTAGCCTTATTCGTATTCTGTCAAATTTTCTCGCGGCCATTGTGCTCTGCAGACTAATCGGAACCCGTGAGGAGCAAGCTGGGCTTCGCATTGGTCATGACTATACCAACCACATCCTCACAAATCAAATGCTCGAACTCCACCATTCACATGGAAGACCAACAGCGACTGTCTTCTAGAACATCAGAGGGGTCTTCGACTCGGTTTACAGAGCTGTATCCTGGGATTACCTATCGAGGAAGGGGCGCGCCCAAGAAATATAACATTATTCCGAAAGTAATTTACTGTTCGACCTAAGGCCGGATTAGGGCTTATGGCAGCGTACCGTCGACCACTAGCATCTCAAGTGGGGTGTGACAAAGATATCGAGTCGCTCTTCCAATTCAATTTTGCACTGGACGAGATGCTAGAATGTGTCCTGAGAGACTGAAAATATGGTGATGTGGAGTTGCTCCCACGTAATCAACTTCGAGACATACAATATGCAGACAACATCGCCCTAATATGCGAGGGCACACAGACAGCCCAGGAAATCCTAGACAGATAAGAAGTTTCAGTTCATCAGTATGATACAACCTTTGTTATTAATAAGCGCAAGGTACTGTTGCAATATTAGCAGGACTTTGCGCCTGCTCTCATCTTTAGTGATGAGTAGCTGGAAGTGGCCGACAAGTTTATGTACCTTGGGAGCTGTACCGGTACTGGTGGTATGTCTGATGAGATCACAAATCGCATTGCAAAAGCTCGTGTGGCGTTGGCCATCTGTGGCATCGGTATCACCTGTCTTCTGTGAAATGCTGGGTGTGTAATGCTTTTGTAAGGGCAGTCCTACTGCACGACTCAGAAACCTAGTTCATTCGCGCGTAGGATGTTCACAGACTATCCGTTTTCGACCATCGGTGTCTCCGAAGCATTAGTGGTGTGTGGTGAAACACCGTGTCAGCAGTGACGAAGTTCACCGACGTGTCTTCGGAACGGATAAACTCTGTCGACCCTTAAGCATACTGATCTCGTCTCACAGGCTTCGTTGGCTTGGCCACATCTTACGAATGCCAACTCACCGCCTGCCACATCGTGCCTTGTTTGCGAGTGGTGGTTAGGCTGGAAATGGTAGCTTGATGGTGAGCGCATAACTTGGATTCGGGATACGAAGGTACTCACTATAGAGTTCGCTTCAGCAGGGCGGTCCCGACTTCCTGACTGCAACCAAAAGGACAATTAACACCTCAGGTTGAGAACGCCGTCTGACATGACGAAGAATGGAAGTCAATGACGCTCGTGTTGCGAGTCTGTGTGCGTCGTTGTAATTTATTCTTCATCTCTACACTCCTCTCCATCTTACACATGACATTTTTTCGTATTGTAGCAAGACTGCCACTTCAAGCAGTTTTTACGTGTTAAATATACATGTATACAGTTGGTCGTGTGACAGACTTCACCACTTCGTTCAAGGTATCATACAATTCCAACTGCAACAGGTTGGTGCATTCCCAAACGCGACGTGAGTCAAGCGTTGTTGACAAATGCTGACGGAGTGAATCGCGTTTTGGTGATGAAACTATTTACTCCAGCTTCATCGCACGCACTCACGTGCGTTAGACCAACATAACTAGATGTTCTACTACCGATACATAAAAATAAACGAGCCGTGTACATCTTCATGCCGTTTTGATTTACTGTAATCTCTTCAATGCTTTCGACATTTCACTAAATGACGGACGCAGCACAAGCTATCACCAACACTGAGACCGAGTAGAATGAAGAACTGTTCCACGGTTCCTACTGGGACTCAAATGAGTTTTTATTGAGGTTACCCAAAGTCGAAAAGGTATGCACAGCCCCCTTGGAATTAGAAATGTCCTCTGGATCCTTTTAGTAGGATGGATTGAAAACGCTTCTGGGATCTTCAGTAGGGTACTTTCAGTTGATAATATCTGTTTTGTCCTCGGTGTTGTGCGGCCAACAGACTGAACGATCCCTCGCCATCAGATCTAGTACACACAACGTGAATGACCGAACATCGCATCTCAATCGTAAACAGGAACAATTGGAATTACAAAACAGGAAACTACCTGCAACGAATTACCAGGGCAGGAACTTGAAAACACGTATCACACTCTATTCTCCACCTTGTGAAATGCCCAATATAATACGCATTCATCCAACACTTCCGAAGTTGGCGTCATTGGAACGGGTGAAACATAATTCGATACCTACGTAGTGGCCAATGATTGTGCAGCTCTTCTGAAGAACTATGCATGTCCATTCCTTTGTGCTGTGTGAATATCTGCTACAGAGACCCAACGGGAACTTGCTGCCACTGCCTTCAGTCATGTAAGTCATCGCACACAGTGGATGCTAGCATGAAACCTATTTCCGATTGTGCCGCTTGTTCCTTGAGTGCCGTCTGCAGTACACAAAGGACTAAAATCTGAAGGTAAAAGGCACAAAGGATCGATTATCAAGATTGTCCTCAACATTCAATCAAAGTGGCACAGTTCATGGATCATGTACTCATCCCACATTATCAGACTAATGGACCGAGAGTCGCGGCCACATGCTGCGAGGCTTACGCAACTCATATTCGACAATATACGCTTATAGCAGCGCCCACTGACGAAAATATATAACTATGAAATTTTCGGAAGCCGCTGTTATGGATTTGGCGATGACATGCTGTGAGCAGCACTATGAAGTATGGAATTCAATCATTCGGATATAGCAAGACTCAGTCATTGTGAAGAAACGCTCAACGGAGCGTCCGGATGAAATCCCCCCACTACTTAAGCATCGCTGTAATGTGTGTAAGGTCGCGTAAGCTTCTAAACCCACTCAGGGCGCGAATGAAGGCAAAATAATTCTTTCTTTTTCGTTATCAAAAAACATCTGTATTCTCCGCCAGTGGGTATCATCACTCCAACCACTTTCAAGGGAAAGCATTAAACCACAATGAATCGTAAAAGTTGTCTATGAACGTACTGTTTTCCTGTCAAGTGCTAGCCTAACATCCACATTTATATATTAGCGTCTTTAACAAAGTTAAAAGTGTGCCGGAATGCAGGTGTGTTGACATAGTTGATCGTGGATTGTGCAGAAGTCAGAGTATAATAGCAGCGTGCCATAACATGGACTGACAATGCGTAATGGGCTGACCATGGCACTTTGATTGATCAAACTCGGTGATTGATCGCCACGTTTTCTTTTCGTTTCGTGTCTGATCTGCGAATCAAAAGAGACTTATGGGCCCATATCTCCCTGAAGGCTCGACGAACATTAGACTGACGTAATTTTGAGCTGGAGACTGGGCATCAATCCATCATGTACCTTCTTTCCCTGTTTACTACCGTTGGTCCCAGAGCAGGCAGAAACCAAATATAACCGCGAAAAATTCAGGTGTTCAGTGCACTCGAATCAACGACAGAAACGGCATGCCCAGCTAGATTCCTCGCCATTGGATCACTAAACCATCAAATCTTCCACACCACTTGTCAGTTATGAGCATTCAGCACTCAACAGTGACGCTAGTGTATTCAAGCGTGAACCATCTGATAAATCCTATTTGAAAAGTCAATCACGCGGATCATTTCCTGCATTCCACCCAACACAATGGTTCAAGCGGGCAACCGAAACCTAATGTGAAAATTCTGAGCTCCTGACGTGGCTTCGAAACTTAGCTGGTAGGGCGCTTGCTACTCCTGGGTATGTTGTTTCCTTCGTTGCATTTAGTCCAGAAAAATCCAGGCCACAAGAAAGTGGATTTCTTCCAAATTATCAAATCTACTAAACCAGCTACCAGTAAATACAAGTTAGATTTCGACCTGCTACGAGAACTACACGGTCTGTTTTCAAATTCTACCTTTTGACAACCGGTAAACAGGGGAACAGATATAACGGTTAGCGGACGAGGGTGATATATTCGAACCATCCAGAGCCAGAATCCTGCGTGGAGATCGAGGTGAAGTAACCGAAGAGATATTGCTCTTCTGTAATAGACCCACAAACCAGATAGGACGAAACCCGAACGGCTACCAGATGCACGCCATACGTGACGGGAAACTACAAGCAGAAATGTGGGGGATGAATAACAGCACCCTTTGAAAACAAGTCGTCTTACTGTAGGACTGGAATATGCACATTCCCGACAAAGAAACGATCATTTCTCCTGCAGACAGTTTACGCGACCGTCTGTTGCATCACGGTTTGTTGCCGTCACATCGCCACCCAGCCATCAGACATGTACTTCGAATCTCTCGCCGTATTTCTGACAGGCCATAGTTCGTCGTTCAAGTGTGCACCTCGTGATTACCATCGTTTGGAATTGGAACAACCGTTTCAATCACGTGACGCGCTGGTAAACGTGCGTCGCACGGTCAACCGTGTGAGCTTACATGAATGCCGTTTCATTTACCGAAAAGCTACAAAGGAAAACAACGAGGATCGGCACACTACTAACATGCTCCGACTGGGTCTATCAAGACACTTGGCAGTCATTTGGAATTCCCGAACAACGAAGACGTGCTGAATATCGCACTACTACGCAACCGGAGGCAAGTACACAAGAAACAAACGAGGAAGAAGCGACAGTCCCCATGATGTGTTATTTCAGGGCCGACCTAAATCGCGAGCAAAAGAATATATGGAGCCTGAATGCGTGATGAGCACCCATGATAACGGAAAGCGGTGGCATGAACTACGAGACGCTGTTCCAACGGTTTTACTCGGTTACACTATGCGAAAAACGCTAGCGACTCTTCATTGTCTTCTTTCCACTCAAATTCCACGCCTCCGGTTTTAACATGGCGCGATACCAAACCCTGATGCATAAGAACTAATCAAGTGCTTTAACTTCGCCCATTCGAAACAGACCAACAGTTTCCCGACCCCTGTAGCCATCCAGCGAAGCAACGACATGCAACCCAACCCATCTGGTCGATCATGAAATTACTCGTTTGGCGTGGTGTACCTACACGGAGGCCTGTGATCTAATGTCAAACGATGAAGTTCGGAAACCAAAAAGCACAGAGTTGTTGGGCTGTGACCTACCACAAAGGAATGCATAACGTACATGTTTGAGGTCTGGGTGACTGTAACAAGCTATGAACAAAAAGTCACTTGAGTTGCAATATTGATCTCTGATCCCGTGGCTTGTGTAGACTTTTCGACTGGAGCCACAGTTTTCCGCCCGCTCGTTGGGCATGTATGCTTTCACGTATGCCCACTATAGGAAGCTCAATAAGAACTTGGCGTCACCTCATTTACTTGTGCAACCAGCTGTCTGCACCCCACCAACGACTTTCATTTATTATTCCAATATCCAAAATCTTCTTAATTCAACCCACGAACTGCCTTCGTCAAACGCCTGTGAACGGTTTCCAAAATAAGTTTCTTTCCGTGGGTGAGGAGACTAAGCAACGGTGTCTTGCTAGAGATGAGGAGAAATAAAGCAATTGTACAGGTTTTTGAGTCATAATCACAGAAATTCCTCGAACAAACGCTCCAGAAGGGCTAGTGTGCTCTTAGCTTTCTTGGCGTTTCCCACAATATTAACAGAACCTGATGGATTGTGCGACAAAGCAATGTCAAGGTCTTCCTCTTTAACGGAACTTAAAGTGACATCCAGCCGAGGGACTAACGGAAGCTATGTGTATGTCTGATATGCACGACTTGGCAGGTGTTGATATTGAACTCAATGAAGGTCGCATCAGAATACTTGTAAAAAGCCGCCAATATCAGCTTGTAGGGCGCTCGTGTCACAGCTATTACGGACAATAATCCAGATTTTAATATCATCAGTCAAAAGCATTAAGCAACATGACACTCCAAATGACAGATCATCGATGAAAAAGAGATGGTCCCAAAAGCTCTGTGGAACTTCAGCGGAAGATAATCACCATCATCATAGATAGCAATATATCAGTGGTTCATACTGATTCTTAACTGCCACACAATCACGAAAAAAAGCAAACCCTGTACAGGAAGAGAGGAAGAAAAAGGGGACGAAAGGTAAGACATCAGCAGCAAGACAGTCTCTTTATCACTTTCACTGCCCTCGCGACTCACAGAGTCGGTGGCTTGAGACGTTAGGTGAGATGGCGGCTAATCGAGCTCAGTGGCGTGAATGTTGTCGTTGTTTGTCCTGAGTTGTCTGTGGAGTGAGTGCACTTCATGATGCTAGGCAGTGAAAGCCGTAAGGAAGCTGTCTTGCTGATGACGCCTTACTTTCACTTACAGCTCGGTTGTTTGTTTGCAAGGTGTAGGCGTCTCGATGTATGTTTGAATATAGACGTAGCTATTTTTATTACCTAGGTCACCCTTCCC
>LOND01002232.1:7661-39498 GCA_014220965.1 Paragonimus kellicotti | reverse complement strand
AGAGGTCACGTGAGATTTGCCACGGTTAGGCCAATCGGCGTTGCATCTGAATTGGTTGGTCGATTCGTTTGCCGAGTAGGTGGGCGTGAGATTGATGTAGGTAAAATTCGTTTGTGTCTGGTGTTGTTTATCCATCCACGCCACACTGCAGACAGGGGTTTGTTATCATTGCGATTAACACAAGCGTGTTGTGTGTAAATGGTGAGGGCTTCAGCGCAGCAGCACTCCCCATGGGAAGGTAGACTCTTGTGAATCACTCGAGCCTGATCGAAACTTACAGTACATGTAGTGCGATGGCTGAATCCCTCTCTAGCTTCTGAAGTTGGTATGCGTCGTTAGGAGGGAACCTCGTGTGCCTCTTGTGTTCAGCAACACGTACTTTCAGTTGTCTGCTTGTCTCTCCGATGTAGCTGGCATTGCAATCACCGCATTTGATTTCGTAAACACAGTCTGTCTGATCGCCCATAGAAACTGGATCTTTAGGATGCATCACCAGTCGTTCTAAGGTATTATCTAACCGTTATTATCTAACGGTTATCTAACGGTTAACAAAACATTAAAATGAAACTAATTATATAGCTTATTCTTAACTGGTAACTTTGCCAAGGTAGCAGTTTCATTGTCGACCGCAGGGCGTGTATGGTTGATACTGATAGGTGGTTTCTGTACAACCACTTGATAAAGGAAAGGGGATGGGATCTACTTAATAAACCTTCATGTCTGAACTCAAACTTTCAATTTCAAGGTTTCTAACCGTTGCTGGTAAATAAATGGATTTCAAGTGATAGTAAAACGACATATACATGGCAGATTCTTGTTGTTCTTATTTTCCTACTTCAGTTGTATTCCTCATTTCAAGGGAAATGAGACTCGAAACAATAACATGAACGCATCTGAACCAGTTGATCGATCCCCCGGAATATACCACGAGTCACATGACATGAATAAAATCACATCAGTCATTGTTTGTCCACCTGTTACATCACTCGTTTGCGACATCGTTGAAAAGTGTTGAGTATGACAATTGTTTTTTAAAGCACTTTTATTACATGATCCAACTGTCCTGTTTCTTCATCCTTAAAGACAGCCAGTGAATTTTTTGACTGTCTACAACATATCATCTTCCCAGCCTCATCGATCTTTCCACCTTGCTACCACCACATATATGTGGTCGGACGCATTATGTCGATAGTGGAATGGTTCAAAACAGTTTACATCCTCTATTATGCGCGATCACATTTGCAACTGTAATGTATCATCGCATTCACTGTTCATAAAAGTGCGCACCCGTTCAGCTTCTGTGTACTGCCCGCACGCCATCACCTGAGGTCATCTAGATGAATAGGGACCACCTTGGGTGTAGGGACCGCTTTTTCATTTTCTATCCCTGACGTGGCTTCCTGATTACGTGTACCATTCCCCAATCGATAGCTTTCTTATCCACGATTTTTTTTCTTTGTGCTGGTGTGGCAGTTAAGCATCAATGTGCACCACTGATGTTTTGTTCTCTATGATATGGTGATTGATAATCACAACCACGTACTCGTTTCCCAGCTTGTTCGTTGGTTATCCGTTGGTGCCACCCGATACGAGCGATCGAACGCAGACATCGGTGGTCAAATACCTGAAGACGGTTCACGTCTTCTACCCTGAGCGGCCAAGTTTCGCTGCTATAAAGTAATAAAGTTGTCACTCGCCGTTTACGCGAGACTCTTAAACCTCTTAAAGATGCCGGTCTGTCGCCAGAGGTGCTCTAGATTAGCAAGTACCGTGCTAACGCTAGAGGTATGCGCTTGTATTTCATTCCCTTTACCTCCGCCTCCGAGACTGCTTCTCAAGTGTACAAACTGGCTAACAACCCCCTAACTTCATTACCCGATATTAATTCTCTGTATTCACAGCAGTATTGCGAGAGAATTTTGCACTTTGAAGCCGCAAAGTGCATTCTGCAGTATTGAGCAGAGCGCGAAATGGTGTTAAGCATTATCTGTCCTGCTTAGGAATTATCAGGTAGCAATAGGTTCAGTCAATCTTCTATCAGATGAGAGATCCACGTCTGCATTTATGGAGATCCAGTGTTTGTCTAAGCCACGAACCCTCATACCGCTTGCTACAGTACCTGCTCACGAATGACCTGCGTGATTTGGATCCAGGAATTATTAGGATCTATGAGGTGAGAACTGTTAAGTCTACTTTCTAGACTAGTTATGGATACTTATGCTTTACCGACGGCGTAGCCAGTTTCTCAACAGCTAGTCGTTGCTGTCGGTGGGGTCGTTGCCCAGCAAAAGTGAGAACAAAACGGCAAATTACCAACGCATGATCTGAATCCAAGTATGTGCTCCAATAAGAACGACAGTCTTGAATGGAACCCCGCCACCTATAACTAACGGCTATGTGGTCTATCTGAGACCAGGCCTGATTCGGAGAAGGCGGGCACCAAGTATAACAATGATGCGCACGATGCCTAAAACCGATGCTGGTTAACAATAACTTATGCTCAGCGCACAGCTGCAACAATCACCCGCCATTATCCGAGCGATGTGATGCTATCCCAAACCTGCCACCTAAAGCGAGACTCGGCCTCACCAAGGCGACCGACCTGGGCGTTCATATCTCCGGACCAAAATGACTATATCAGAACCATATGTCGACCGAAGGAGAGCGATCAAATCCGAATAAAAGACTTCCTTCATATCGACGTCACTGCAGTCATTTGGGCCGTAAACAGACTGAAAAGTTTTTGATTCTCGATCGAGGGCCGACCTAACAGAACCTACCAAGCGGACGGCACAAAGTCTACTGTTAACAGGAATCCAATCTACTAATGCGGCTGCGGCCGTCGTGCTGAGAACTATACCTACTCCAGCTTGACCGGTAGCGGCGGCCGTGGAGTCACCCGAAGTGTATAACCAGTATCGGGTAGACAGTGCGGGTGCTGTTAGTTCCATACGTTGACTACTGTCCTGGATTCTGTCTCCGAATGCAGCAGACATCGACATTCAAGAAGTTCCTGTGAGAGCGACCTGTTGACCTATCTGTTTTAGCGTGCGAACGTTGAAGGCACCTATATTAATTCGCATTCTAGGCCTAAGCAAGGGACGAGGGAGGCCTGAGGCTGGATGGTAAGAGATAGGACAGTGTAACTATGGTTAGCTGTATCTGTTGTGGGGCATGTAGAGTCATTACTAGAAATTGGATATCGGGAGGGGCCTGAGAGCTAAATCCGATAGGGCTATGGGGAGAGGGGTCAGCAGTAGCATGTTTTCGCCTATCCACCCTGCTGTATATAGCTTATTCTTAACTGGTAACTTTGCCAAGGTAGCAGTTTCATTGTCGACCGCAGGGCGTGTATGGTTGATACTGATAGGTGGTTTCTGTACAACCACTTGATAAAGGAAAGGGGATGGGATCTACTTAATAAACCTTCATGTCTGAACTCAAACTTTCAATTTCAAGGTTTCTAACCGTTGCTGGTAAATAAATGGATTTCAAGTGATAGTAAAACGACATATACATGGCAGATTCTTGTTGTTCTTATTTTCCTACTTCAGTTGTATTCCTCATTTCAAGGGAAATGAGACTCGAAACAATAACATGAACGCATCTGAACCAGTTGATCGATCCCCCGGAATATACCACGAGTCACATGACATGAATAAAATCACATCAGTCATTGTTTGTCCACCTGTTACATCACTCGTTTGCGACATCGTTGAAAAGTGTTGAGTATGACAATTGTTTTTTAAAGCACTTTTATTACATGATCCAACTGTCCTGTTTCTTCATCCTTAAAGACAGCCAGTGAATTTTTTGACTGTCTACAACATATCATCTTCCCAGCCTCATCGATCTTTCCACCTTGCTACCACCACATATATGTGGTCGGACGCATTATGTCGATAGTGGAATGGTTCAAAACAGTTTACATCCTCTATTATGCGCGATCACATTTGCAACTGTAATGTATCATCGCATTCACTGTTCATAAAAGTGCGCACCCGTTCAGCTTCTGTGTACTGCCCGCACGCCATCACCTGAGGTCATCTAGATGAATAGGGACCACCTTGGGTGTAGGGACCGCTTTTTCATTTTCTATCCCTGACGTGGCTTCCTGATTACGTGTACCATTCCCCAATCGATAGCTTTCTTATCCACGATTAAATGTGTATAGTGGTTTTGTGGAGATATGAAGTGTATGAAGTGTATCTCGAAGTACCTAGCGGTGCTCGACATGCTGCCTGAATTAATATAAACTGCTTTGTTCCAGTAAAACTGCAGTATGCCATTGGCGTAGCAGAGATCCCTCAGTCTCTTATGGAGTTGGAAATTTACGCGGATATTCTGTGACTACCATGTGCAGTTTTGTTTCGTCCCTGGTAAAAATAATAGAGAAAACAGACACCATGGATGCATGTCACTCAAAGTTTAATCTATTACGCAATCTCCGTAGACGCCAACCTTAGTCAAACCCTGTAGGCGTAGCTCCGCAGCAAGATGTCCCATTCCAGACTATTTGACAGTTGTACTGTCCTTATCATTGTACTCCGAGTTAGTTTGCACACGTTTCTGCTTGCTATTTGACTTCTAACTCATTCTTTTGTTATCCCTTGTTCATCTAGATATTTGCTTTCGATCCTGTCGACAACGCTCGATACATGCGGCCTCTGTTTTATCGTAATCGAATCCCAGTTCCTGTGGTCGAGCTCGAAGGTGCCGAATGTGTTTAATGGAATGTTGTTAACATGAGGTCATGTTGAACAAGATGTTCTCGACCTTCCACTTGCCAGGCCTTTGGGGATGGATTGCTTTTGGAGTTTCTGACCCACGTGGTTTCTGAAGTGATCATCTCAGATTGCTTTCGCGTGATTAGACCATTTTGCTTCTATTCCTGCTTGTTTTCCCAGTGCATTTGTCCCCTTTCGCTATCGTCTCACCATGGCTGACTTGTGTTTTTCTGTTCATATTTGCCTTTATACTTGTTTGTGCATATTATCTATTTTTCTATGACGTTTCACGTCCTGCTGCGTTCCTTCTTACCGGCCTGTATATGTACTACTGTTAAGTAGCCATTTTTGGTGAATAATTGACTGGTTCTGGGAATAACGTGCCAGTTTTTTCTCGCTAAAAACGTTTCGCTTCATAGTTTTATTTTTTTTGCGTTCTCATTAAGAAACTTGTGATTTTGGTTTGTACTTAACCTTAATACATATCTAAATTCCTGTGCGTACCATTTATGTTTTATTTTGTTTTCTGTCCCGGGTTAAAACGAAGTTAAGAAAGTTTTAAACGCTTCTGTTTAGCCTGTGGGTAATATTAAGTAGTTTGATACTATCCAGTCTTTGTATGGACTAACAATTATGAGCAAGCGATCGCTATTTTAGTCACTTCCTCACATAATTGGGGCGCTTATTGCTAGCGATGTGGATTGTTTTCTGATCATCTTGGGATGGATTAATTCCTAACCCACAGTTACTATTGGTTGGAATTTTCGGATTACTTTTCTAATCGGTGGCTCCTAGATACTTGTTTTAGTTGGTTTGCAGCAGCATATGAGAGCCGAAACCCTGCGGAGGGGGAAGATCCCAAACTTTGTTTCTTTTGTTGGTTGGGCTTATCAGTTGGATGTGATACACATCCAGGTTGAGGACTACAAAGTTATTCCTCATATCTGGTTTTGCTCCTCGTATCGTCATTTATTGAGATATCACTTAAATGTTTTTACTGCATGTAATCAAAGTTCGGTTAGGAGATGTAGTACAGCAGGGTGCTGATGGTTATCTCAGAGTCTGCGCACTCCAGAAATCGGCTGGCGCTACATAATCACTTGCACTTGCATCATTGGTCTAAACTGTTGTCATTCCACCAGGAATACAAGGCGGAGTGGCCGGACTTGTTTTCTGGAACTATTAGCACCAGGATAATTACACCTTGTAGAGGATCTTTGGATTATGAGAATACCCTTCCTCTGTAATTTCACGTTTGTGTAATTAGAAGAAAAAAAGCAAACGGCCTAGTTGCAAGTAGCAGTATGACGGCCGCCCTTCAATTTTCACCCCTCCGCTTCATTATTTGTTATCTCGGACGACGGTATTCACGTCACTGAATGTGACTAGCTATCATATCCCTTAGGTTCCCAGCCACAGACCAGACAGGTCACGAGGGCCTTGGCTTCAGAGGTGGACACATCACGTCGGAAGTCGTAGATAACTACGTATCGGTTTCTATCTATTGAGCCCGTTGCAAGTACATGTGGTGTATGAGAACTAATGGGTTTTTCATGCTTGAAAAACAAGTGTTTCGTTTCTCTAAGTTAAACTTTGCTCACGTGATTGTATCTTTCGCATTCCACTAGACTTTCTAGCCAGCCTCCCGGTATCGTTTGACCCCATGAGTAGTAGTACATATTGTTGCCACTACCGGGATTTGAATTCCGGGCTTTTTTCATAAGGCAACCATGTTGACCACTACTCAATCAACCTCTTGGTAGTCAGGACTGACTTTTCATATTCGAACTTCAATTGTGAGTGATTGTCGAACGAACGTCTAATTCATTACTTCTGTTCGAAAGATAGTAGCTAGGGAATCACATAGATCATGTGAGTACAAAATGTGCAATCAAGTGGGTGATGCTCAATATAAAATCGAAATCCCCGGCCGTTCATCAGTAGCCGATTAAGTGTAGTTCGTGGTCAGCACTTCTCGACAAATCAGTTTGTAAAACTCTAAAAATTCTAATGATGGACTGTCAGATACCTAGAGCAAACGTCGCTAACCAGTTTACCGTTTTGGGTTGTTCATGCTGGATACAGTACGACCTGAAGTGACTTGTGATCGTTCGCTGAGTAGGACCGTTCCGCTGCTAATCAGTGTGTTCCTGTGCTCATTCCTACGCACCCGGTTATGTTTTCTTTTCCCCGAGGTTCTGTTTAACCGGACTTCTCTGTTAACTGTTCTGCTTGATGTTTAGATGCTGTTAATCCCCAATATCCGGTTTGGCTAAAATTAACTAACGAAAACACAGTCAACTTTCTCGGGTTGTAGCAGTTTTTACAAAGCTGTAGCCGTTGGTTTATTGGAACACTTCCATGTATCCTGACTCCCCTGTTCACAATGAAGAATGCCATTCAGCCGTACTACAGGAATGGTATCAGCACAGCTTAGTCCGGGACCTCTTTGGAATCGCTTGTCTGCTTCTGTTTCCGACCCCGCATTAAACAACTGGTAATAACATTTGACTGCTTATCATCCGATCGTAGGTTTGAGCCCGACTTTTGTGACTTCTGTTTTCTAGAATTGGTCATCCTTATGATGCTTAGTATCCATGAGACATCGTGACCTATGAGCTAGAGGTTTAGGATTTTTGTGCTGTGAAAATGTATAGTCGGTTGATATCGTTCCATGTTCCGTTATTTGATTCACGTATAAAAAGCTTCAGTTAATCTTTTACTATGTCTTACGATGCTTGTCTTACTCTGATAAATCTAGTTTGGCTGCTTTTGTCATGTGTGGTTGTGTTGATTTGATGTTCGAGTTTAATTCTCACTCCTATCCTTTGTTTTATTCATAAACTTGTTTGTTCTCATGGTTGTTTAGTGGTCATGCCTAGGTGTCGACCGATTTGTTGCTGCCATTGATAGGTATGGTCCTGTCTATCATATCTATGGGTTCGAGCAGGCGTCCATTTAGTCCTGAATCCATTCATCTAATTCTGAATTATCTGACAGTGTTTGACATGTTTGTGTTGATTGTTAACTGAGTCCAGTGTGTCAGACCTAATCTCTCCGTTTTTCTCAACTTCTAGTCCTCACCTAATAAGTTTGTGTAGGTGCGTTATTGTACGCTGATATCTCGCATAATCTCGTCAATCAATTCAGAATTATGCGTTCATACTGGAGCGATCTAACGGATAAGAAAATATCGATAACAGGATCCATTCGGTTCATGCGAGAATTTGTGGATGGTTTATCCGGCTGTTGAAATCGGGCTTTTATAGTCTTCATATCTACCAATATTTAACCGTTCCGTATACCTCATTAACATGTAATCATAAGCAGACAGCGATATATGAGTATGTTTACATGAAGTTGCCTTTGTTCCGTAGCTAGCCAAGTTGTCTGTCTTGTAGCTAGAAAAGAATACACGACTCACTCTTTCGTTACGTAACTTTGAGAACATGTTCTAGTGATTATCGGAACAATTTGCACTACCGTTTCGGAACTTGACTGGTGGACCACTAGTCACTCATCTGTGCATACTGCATGTGGCGCTATTGACCAAACTCCATGCCTTTTAATTGATTATGTACCATGTGACCACTGCTGAAATTTCCACATTTCCAGTGTATATCATTAATGATGCCACTCCAAATCTGCATTTGTTCATGCACTGCATATTGTTTACGGGTTTATGAATCATACCTACTTTTATGGAACAATTAGAGATAGTCATTTGGTCGGCTGGTTTACAAAACCTTTGTATGGGCTTCTGCTTGGTCGTATGATTTCTTTGATTTATCTGACAGTGTTACTTAGTTGAAGCATCTTGTGATTTTCTTCGATGGTTAATGAGACCGATCAAGTTTTGTGTCGGATAGAATCGTCTTTGTACACCGCGAAACTTTCATTTCGGGAACGACTTTTAGTTGTTAATCATATCTAGTATGACCTGATTATTTTGGAAATAATAGACTTTGCAGTGTTATGGTAAAAATTCACTATCCTATAAAGATGATTCTGTCCATCTTAAACTGTTTTAACTTACATTGCCGCGTGATATTTCATTCCTATTGGCTTTCTGAATTCCGTTTGTTTATGGTGATCAGTTTTCTTACTACATTCAGTCCTCAACGTGTTTTTCTCCATACATCACACTTTCTTATCTCCATCCCAATCGGGTCTCAACATGAAAAATCGATCCTTCATACACATCATCCTATTAAGTCATTATTTCCATGACCGATCATCAGCACAAATCATGTTGGGTGGCCAACCGCTACAATACTTCGAGCGGAAACTTTGGAATTTTCGTGATCCACGATAAGGCCATGAAGAAAGCGCGATCTTGAATCTGGAGAGGTCACTACTGAAACTGGATGTCTCTGATTCACATTGACAGTTATGCAACCGGGACAAATTTGTCACCTATGTTTCACCGATAACTCGGGATGTCTCGTGCAGTCTAAGTTCTCCGTGAATCACGTTATACTCATTTTGGCTCAAGTTCAGTTTCCAGCCTGTCGCGATTGGCGTTTGGTTGCAATTTTCCCAATGGGTACGCAGTAGTAAAAAGCATGTATTCTGTCGTGACAGTTGCTGACTCTGATGAACGACGGAAATCAACAATTATAATCGAATGTATTTGTAAGTCTGAGATATAAAACAGCGTTATCGCTGTTTTCGGACGGACTGAGACACTGCATCTTTTTAGCAACAGTTCCGATGAATCACACTCGCACTTCCATTTGTGTGAGGATACATTTAAGGCGTGTGCATTTCGTGGTAGTTTTGCCTTATGCACCGGTTGTTGCCATATTCTGCGACGGTTAGAATTTTCTCGATCCGTCTAAGCGGAGCAAGTCAGGGTAGTCGGTTGCCTGAATAGGATGGCTTTTGCGGTATTTCATGTAAACCAGAATGGCATGATGAACTGTTACATATCGGCAACTGAAATGTACAGTATCGGTTTTGTTATACTTTTTTAAACCAATTTTTGTGTTGGTATATGTTGAAGCATTTTGTGTTTGATTACAGAACTGTCTTCACATTCCGTTGGTTTGCCATCGACCCCATAAGCATATGTATTGTGTGGTTAAATCAAATTGTCCGCAGTATCTCATCGAACCTAGATGGAACCGGATTAATTACCACACCTACATCCGGCTGACCGATCCATCTCATTCGGTCTGTGTGAAAACCCAATCCTCCATGACCGACTGCAGTTATTCCTACCGTCAGTCCGAATCAAATTTCAGCCTAGACAGCCTGGGCTCATTGGTTTTCCGTCAGGAGCTTCCCATTTACCACATAGGAACTCGCAACCGATGGCTACAAACAATTTCAGTCTCGTCACAGCAGAGGTCGTCCATTGGGGACGGCCAATATGAATTTTCCGTTGCTGCTGAGATTAGTTGCAGCATGATCCCCTCAGTGTTCATTGTGCGGCCCGCCTGGACACCATTATCTTTTCGATTACCGCGGTCCACACTATCTTGGCTAAGTTTATATATTTTTCTACGGGGTATTCACTACGGAAGCTGTAATAAAGCACCGATCGCAACACATTGGGAACTGAATCTGGACTATGGCGAATCTAAGATGATTCACGGATGTTTTAGACTGTCTTTATTCACTGGATGATGTGTCTAGTGCAAAACCTCGTTCCTACTGACCTCTGTGACTGTATTGGTAGTCTCCTCCATTGATTACCATTCTTCGATCGCCCTGTTTTTTTACATTGCTTTGCTGCGAGTCGTGAAAGCATAGGTAGCGGAGTTTGTTGATTTCCCCCTTCCCTGAACGATGGCGACTTCATGCTCAAACTCAATATTCTACACAGTGTACCCTTTTAGCTACTCATTAAAACATTAACTTGCCCTCGCGGCCTCTGGCGTGTCTCATTTTGGGCTATTGTGCAGCTCAAAACACCGAACTGTCTTGGTAACGTAGGGAAGCTCCGCTCAATAAATCAAGATCCTTGTCCGGTTCCTCTGCAAAGCTCCAGTTGTGCACTTGCGTTATATGACGGTAATGCGATCTCATGAAGCGCTAGGTTTTCTTACGCTTTTCTATACGATTTCATCCGTTTCACGGGTCCAGCTAATTGAGCTTCGCTGTCATTTCTCGCTGTGTTGACTCATTCAGCTTCTCGTCCATAATCCACCTCCTGTTCACTGAGTTGGATCAACTGCATTTCCTGCATTTCTTCTCCGTCGCTGAAGAATTGGGAGGGCTTAATCCAACCCTTGAAGCCCGACCTGTTTTTGGTGATTGTTTGCACAGTAACCAGTGACTAGTTCCAATACCGATTGTTCGCCTCGTTCCACTAGGAATTGCGTGCTCCATGTTGAGATTCATTCTTCAAGAGATTCTGCAGGTGCACAAATCAGGTGTGATGATCGTAACCACGATGTGTATATGAAATTACTGACAACCCGAGTCATATGAGGGATTAAATTGTATTTTCAGAAAAGTCTGTGGATTTTCTGGTAGCGCAACTCACGTTTATGTTTAAAAATTTCTCAGGTGCTGAAATTCGCCGCATTTTCTGGTGCAGCTTGAGAATGTCGTGTGGTGCTCTTCAAATTAAGTTATGTCGTTCATGTTGCTGTAATGAACTTTTGTTTCATTCTTCGTAGGAACAGACCTATTCCTTTCAACGGCATACAATCTAAGAGTGTCCAATGGTAAGTGTGTATTAGGCGCTCGGGTAGAACTGTAGAACTCTATTAAGATACATAATGAGTTCAGGCGTGAACATTCGGCCATACCCTGCTTGAAGTAAATGACATAATGGCTAACAAATTCACCTCACGAACCTTCGATTCGGAGTTCAATTCCGGGTCGGGACAAGCACTTAAAATACCTCCTGAAACCAGCGCTTCTTTTCGGAAGTGATGAACAGGTAAACCGTATTCATATATGTAAGTTAGAATGAAATATTACTAGCACTAACCTTGTAGGATCCAGTACACCGTTACAACCGGGCAAACCCCTTTGCCCAACGGAAGTATCGATTTCTTGAAGTAGTCATTCCTAGCTGAAGACTGCGTCACCTCGATTAACACGTCTTTTTCCCGTAGCAAAACAACTCAGTTCTGCTATCAGATGCATATATTCGAGATAACTGTTCAAAGTTAACTGTTTTGGGTAACCTCAATCTCTGGCATAGTCTGCAAGCGCAGCTTTGGTGCGAACGGTTGCAACATCAGTGTTTGTTAAATTACAGTTTCAACCGATCTCTTCTCTTTCTTTGTTAATTCCATCGTTTTCTTCACTGTTGGTACCCACAACTTTGTGTCCTGTACACGCTTCACCGTTGTCTTTTCACACAGCGTTTGCTGACACGATTCACTCGTATATTTTCCCATCCTGTGCCATCTTATCAACAGGCTACTCAGTTCTGCGCTATTGAGGTGGTTCACAACTCCCTTTTTATGATCCGAATAGGAAATAATTTCAACCGAAATCCCACATTTTCTGAGGTAATGGATGGTCGTAATAATCAGTCTCCTTGGATTGTCTAACGGGACCTACCTAAAAAGAAATATGTCCATCTAAAAAGTGAATGATTGACATTCTACCTGTCAAAAGTTCTGTCCGAACGAGAAACGTCACCTATTAGGTCTGGTATACGTATTCTAATCGCCAGGTTGCCTTGTACATCGCGGAAGGTGCTGACGCTTGTCATTAACATTTGAAAAAGATATCCATAAATTTTGAAATTGCTTGTGATCATGTGACCCTTTGTTCAAGCGAAAAATCTGGCACTGCAACAATGTTGAGTTAAGAATATCGGAAGAAGGCGTATCCAAAAAAATGTTGTTTGTGTACATGAAAAATAGTTGTTTCAGATAGGGTACGTCACTTGCGTAGGCCGAAGACAGAAAAGTTCGCAGGACAGCTCTTCCGAGTACATGTGAGTCCGTTGTCACATTACGGGTTAGTGAGTTGTTGAGGCATGTCTATTTTGGTCCGTTGGTGAAGCAATCATCCAGTATGTTAATTATGCTCGATTGCTTACTCTAGCCTTGTCACAACTGTTGCAAGTTTGCTTGGTGTCAGCGGTGGAAGAAATTACAACAGGCCCAGCGACATGTCATTTATCTAAAGTTAATGAATGGAAGTAGGCACGACTGGAAATATCGTCTAATCTAGATCTTCAACATCAACACCTACTGACAGATCAGCTAATGGCCATCTGGATAACTCCCCTATTAAATATAAATTTCTATAACCCGTATATCGACAGCCACTGCCAACCGAAGGCCTATTGGTTTGTCCGGAGTTACGCTAGTTCACTATGAAGTTAGTGTTTGGAGAAACTTTTACTGCTGCGCAATTTTCGCTTCGTTAAACTTTGATTGTTTTTGTATCAGTGTTTTGATGTTTAGCAGATAATCTGACTGCAAATGTTGAACGTTTCACGTGTACGATGAATAGGAAAGCGAAAATAAGAATAAGTGGTCATATATAAGTAGATGCCAGTCAGATAATGCTTGATAATGTTAACTGTTTCTTTCAGCTGTTTCAAGTTCTCTGTTCCGCATGATCTGCCTCACATTTTACCATAATGAAGTAATAAACATCTAATGACTCTTCCCGCCGTAACCGTTCTACCATACTGTAATGAGCACATCCTAGTGATACACAGCAAGATTAGATCTTGACGCGATGTATCGGATTATGCACCTCGATGACATGCTGAGCTGAACTGGATTGAATGATGACCACATCGATGAAGTTACTCATGCCAGGCAGGCCAAAACGTGGAAATCTGACAAATCACAATCTTCTGGTCCTTCATGTTGAGTGTTAGAAGTGGTGCTAGTTCTAGTACACTGCCACCCATCCGCTGCCTTGCAGTACAGGCTTCTGAGTCAAAGGCGTTAGTTCAAGAGTTTACTGATTCTTCTGTGACTGTCTCGGCGTCCTGGCAGCATCTTAACCCATATGCAACTGTGAGTATCATGACAGTTGAGTATCAGCGCGAATAACTGATCTACTGCTATCTTCGATGGAGATGATGTTAGCAAATTTAAAAAAGTGAGGGTATTGACAAAAACAATTTCTAACGTTACCCTTATCCCCATTGGAGAGTTTACAATGTTACAAAAACTCGAATGAATACGGCGATGAAATAAACATCAAAATGGTTGAAGTCTTCAGGGAAGATGCACTTATTTTGATCTGACATACTGACGTTTGCTGTTGCTAGATTAACTAATTCATTCACCCAGTTGGCGGTACAGTTGACGTTATATAGGTATTAGTCAAAGGGATTGAACGATGTCCAGTTAGGAACTGTTTACATCCGGCGATTGCATACCCGGATTCTTTGCGAGTCGTTCAAGTAAACACAAGAGCCCTCTTTTGAATTCACACTGCTGACGAAACACGAATGGGAAGGGTAAATAATTGATTACTGTTCTCAATCTTCCATCAGATTGGCATGGTCATTTCATCCTGCATACATACAATGACTCACCCCACCATCGTTGCAGAACGACAAAAAATTGTTCGACATTAACATGAACCCTATCGTAAGTGTCTGACGATTTCTTCACATTACTCGAAGTAATACATCATGATGATCTCACGATGAATTCCACCAATTCTGGCGTCTGACACAACTCTTTGTAGCATCATACCAGATATAGCTCCTCATCGTCCAGTCCATTCTTGTTTTCCTGTACCTCTCTTTCAGAAGGAGTACACATATGAGACGTTTGGATCGAATCACAGCATCGTTTATTCATCGTTACGAAATGCGTAGGGACGTGGAAAAGTTTGCTCACTCTACAAAGTTGTTGGTTCTTAGTCCTATCTTTTCTGTAGCCCTGTCGTTTTCGTTTTATCTATTTCTCTTCTGCCCTTCTCTTTGCGTTTGTATTTGTTTGTTATCTGGCTGCTTCAATAGCAATGACAGCCTAAACTCCATTACCCGCATTTGCGACTCAGAACTAACAAGGACGAGGAGGAAAACATTATTAGGAGCTAAGGGATTCAATTCCATTGCCTTCAAGAGATGCCTGCTTCTCAGCTAGGGGTTAGTTTCGGCCATTTGCTTCTGGGGGAACACTTGAAGCTACCGTACTCCTCTAAATGTGCGAACGCCGAACTTCTCGACATTTAGAACGTGTCTAATTTAACGTCCTATTTTTTCTATACGCTATATGCTAGTGGTTCGTTTGCTTGTCTTTTGCTGTCACTGCCACTGGACAATCTTAAAAGTGCAGCAAGGCCTGACCTGTCTTGACTCTGATGAACGTCGAAATCGTAAACGTCGCGGAGTGTGGAGTGTCACTGAATGCGTGACCACATGAGGTCAAGCCAAGGAATCGATTTTACACTTTGGTTAATGAATGTTCAGCACGTCGCTCTGATTAAAATTTGTAGTCGATCTCCGCAATCGATCACTTACATTCCTTATACGCGGGTTTTTTCGTTGCTCCTTGAATTATTTTTGGGAGGGAAAATTTGTTGGCTTAATGTGTACCAGCACATCCACCACCTGGGCGGCTGATCGCACAGTTTGAACGGTGAATTGTAAATTGTTTGTTTGCTACTGTGGCATCTTTTCTTTCTTCAGGTAACAAGATTTCTGGTAATATGAGTGATCCTGACTGTGGATTTCTAGAATATACCTTCAGCTGACTGACTTTACATCTAAAGGCTGAGTCTCAACTGGTGTATTGGGGAACACTGACAGCGACTAGATAGTGCCAAAACAAGCGACTTTCCAGAAATAACATTCAATCATTATAAGTTTGAAGTCAATTATGGAAACTTTTCCTTGTCGTCCTATACTTCAGGTTGGTTTGTTGATTAGCAACATGTTCTTGGCACACCTTAGATTTGTGCTGTTTTCGATAATCAGAGGCGCTAATATCCCCCACAGCACTACATGACAGTTCAGTGCAGTCTTGTATCTTAGTTTCTGATCACTGGCGTTTGAATTGTATGGTTTAGCAACCTGTACAGCAGCTGCCTCACGGTTCACCCCTTAGTGATGCATAAAACATCAATGAAACACAAAACAAAGAAGGATGAAACCTGAAATGACAGTTTATCCTTGCTCAACATCACTGCAAAATACATTCAAAGTCACCAGTTCTTGTCCATAGAATTGACTTATTGCACGCAAGCAGGGCTTCCAAGGATTTCAGGGTGGCCAGTTCTGGATAACAAGTCTATTGCCCGAAGAAGTTTGTTGGTTCGATTACTCGACCGACTTCCTGCAGGCGCTTGACGCTCCAGGAAGGCTATTTGGCTGTCTAACTCTACCACCCGGTGTCATAAAAAATAACTCTCATATATTTTGGGGCGTGCTCCCTCATGGATTCAATAGTTTTACCAGTTCCACTGTCACTACGGCTGCAAGTGGACTGTTAAGTGTAGTACAAATTGGACAGTTCTGTCATCTGCGTCCCAGTCACAAGGAGCTCAACTGGCATAATGCAAATGTGTAAACTTAATGTGACTGAATTATACGTTGGTTGAATGAGCCTAATCGGGTGTGGCGGTGGAACCAGTACATTACTGTTCTTTCTGGATCATTGGCGGACCAGCGTGCATATGAATCTGAAATTTCTCTGTTGTATTTCTCCTCATTTTGTGCTGCACTGTTGTGTAATATATTGTAGCCGACTGAATCACAAGAAATTATATCATTACCACCTTGCAAGACCGGCCTTCTATGTTTATTGGTCAGAAAAGCCAGTTTACATCTTTCGTCGTTAATGTCGGCGAGGGTTAAAATTCTATCAATAAAATTCGGCCATTCCGTTTATTTCTGTAAAATGGTCATCCCATTCAGCCTTTGCGTCCGTTGGAGTAGATACGGATGTGTGGTTTCATACTACCGTAGATTAAGCTTCTACTTTAACATTTACCTTCATCATTACACGAGTGACGTACTCTATACACTTCCTTGTCAGGTTTAGCACAATACTCCTCAAATCAGTTAGTACAGACGAAATCCAACTGCGTTTGTTAGCTGGAATATCTCAGAACGCAGTGGTACGGGGTCATAAACGTAACTCATTCTGGCTACAAAGCTGCTCATTTAGCTGTTTCTTTGTGCAGCAAGTTAATGAATCGTATACTCACGTCAGTTTATCAGGCAGATGTACTCTCATCGCGTATTCTGACTGACAAGGATGTATCGGTCGATTTTTACTTTGGACCGATCGAGTGACCAGGTACGCGAAATTCACACGTGTACGACTCCGCATTAATGCACGTGTTTTACTCACCGGTTCTCAAATCACCCTCTTGTCACGTACTTCGCACAGAACTACCAGCCTCGGTTTGATCACCGTGACCAACGTTGAACCGTTGTGGATTGACCGCCATCATTAATTGGCCTCATTTCGTAATGAACACCGGATATACATTATCATCTATTGCACATTTTAATGGCAGAAAACCAAACCGCTCACAGCCTAAATGTGATTACACTAATTGAACACAATATTCTTCTCTGCTTTATAGGACTGTACCTACTCGTTACTTGCTCATGAACACTGTTGACAGCAGTGTATGATTGGCTGATGCAGTTGCCTAACTGACATTCTACCATGGATATACAGAAAGGGAACAGTCCCAGTTAGTTGAACCAAGTATAGATGGGAACGGAACGTATTCCATGTATTGTCTAGCTAGATGTTTATGTAGACCAAAGGAATAAGGGAATTGTGTGATAAAACTAATTACTACTTCCGAGTCTTAATGTGTGTCAGTAAGTCAGTTGTATTCATGAGTGTCAACATTCAGTATGTTTCGGACTATCCAACAGTTAAAAAAGTTGGCTAACGATTGATCCTCGCCTCCCAGTTGCTGATACGTTAATTCGTTCAGTCCGTCTTACAACTATGCAGATATTAGATAACTTCGCATCCAACGCATCTATATAGGTTAAACACTATTTCGAATCCATATGCACACTGTTAAAAACACATCAAATTTAATTAGTTCAGGATACATTAGAATCAAATTAATAAATCACAATTACCCTGTATCGTAATGATACAAATACCTCAATCGAACGTCAGTTATGATGTTATAGAATTGAGCATGACCTCAGTTAATCCGGAGGACATCTGTTCCTCTAGGAATACAAGTGCGACCGCAAAAATTCAGTCCATACTGCATGCAGAGCATCCACTAGGTCCAGGTTGGATGAATCCGTGCGACCGCCTCTTTACAACTGTTTATAAATTTTCCCTAGCAAAAACACCGGTAATTTTCCATTAGGTTCTGATCAGGATTGTGTGCAAGCCACGGCACTAGATTGGTATTATGCTATGCGTATAATATATTTATCACATTAACATGACGTATCAAACGGTTGCATAACGCCCCACATAGAATGCCGTATTTAGGTTACATTCCCACTTTGTTACTGGAAGACTTTGATCACCCGGAGCCAGCTTTCACGTACGGTTTGTTTAGTGTTGCAGCATCTTCGTCCACTGGGGGATTATTCCTGGAAATAATGGAAGCTGAATTATTTTGCCGTGACCATGACCATCTTAGATAGTGAGTGAGTCGAGGGTTAGCCCGTCGTTGTTTAACGTGATCGGTAATCACAGTGATCAGGAAACAGTGGAATCAGTTGTTTATAAGAAAGTAGACAACACATACCCGAAATATGAGTTTGATGGCCTATCACAAGGTGAATTTCGCAGCGATAATGATAGAGTTCAGTAAGGTTGATTGGTCTGGCTGTATCAACACACACAGCCTAAATAATCGCTGACAGGTTATCATACGAGAAACCGCTGATGTCGTTAACAACCGCGTTTCTGCCAAATATTCTGGGTCCAGTTAAAAGCCGATGAGTCTAAACAATATACCCGAGTGTCTGACTACATTTTGACGTTCAGCGTGGAACAGGTACCAACAAGAACAAACTGAATTTGTGTGTTGAATGTCATTTTGAAAATTCGTACCACGACTACTATCACTGAGGATCAGTTTTTCTTATCAACACGTTATTGCTTAAAAGCTGGAAGCGAATACTACGCTGTACTCCAACAACACCTCAGGAATAAGAATAGCGTCTCGTTGGATTTACCAACACAGTTTTAACTACAACCGACAATTCGGGCATACAGCACGTAAGTGTGTATAACTGCAAATCACGAGTGATTTTTGAGCAGCTGATCTATCAGTGCCACAAATCAGAATCAAGTTTGAAAACCTACTGACGTACATATCACTCGGTCAATACTTGATGTCCCATCTAGTCTAGAAAAGCTGCATCAATGAATTGGCAGAACCATCCAAAGTACTTTTTAATTGCTCCTAGTCAGCTGACCGTATACCGAAAGCCTAGAACCAGTTCACGTTCACACCTATGTATAAAGATGGATGCAAAAAACTATCGACCGATATTGTTGCATTCAGTTGTGTTCAAGGTAAGAGACAGTTTACAAGATGACCTTCTTCGGACCGAAATAAAATATTGTGAACTAGCACCGATGAACAACATGTATTTTTAGGGGATATTCATGCGTTACGAAGCTGCTGACTGCTTGTGACATTTGAATGAAGACCACTGACGCAGGACTGTCCATTGATGTGATTATTCTTGAATTTTCCAAAGTCTTCAACAGAGTTGATCAATCCATCCCACAAACTCCACACCTATCGTCTCGATGAACACTTGTTCAGGTGGCTTGATGATTATTTACCCGAACTTAGGCTTCAAGTCAAGGCGAGTAAACACGTATCAAAGGGGCTCCGTGCCAACAGCGACGTTTCGCAGGCATAAAGCTTATGTCCCCTGTTGTTCATTCTTCTAGTTTTTTAACTACCTAGCACGGATGTTGGTTTACGTTGATGACATAAAACACTGATGAGTTCTGGAATGTTCGGAAGATGCAGAAACCATGAAGAACTATTTAAATTGTCTGAACTAGGAACCCATAAAAATAACTTGCCGTTCAATGTAGTTACATGAAAAACCATATAAACTTGCTGTAAAAATTACACTGAATACTACTTTGATGACGTTAGGCGGTTGCTATCATCAAGTGAGCGAGACTTAAGTATCTTAATGACAGGCGATTTGAGTCTGTCTATGCAGCTGTGGCTAAAAGTTTACAAATAACCCTGAACTCATTAGGAAACCATTCTTATTACGTTGGCTTCTATAACCAGCCCACATCTGGAATCGATCATACACGCCTGTTGTCTCTGTCGCAGAACAGATTTGGCACTTAATAAATGTGTTCAGCCACGGGATCCTTGAAGAATTACGGGCTCAAGAAAATCTCCGATTCAGAAGGACCACGAAAATGGGTCATTTATCGTTGAGTTATAGACATCTCGGGAGAAACCTCATTTTTATCTACGAAACAGTCCACATTTCGAGTAATCTACTGAAGCGTCTCTTCTCAGTAGACAAGGATGAACGTTAAAGCGATCATCTACTGAAATTAAATAATGAAATTAAAAGATCAGTTTGTAAAAAACACTGCTTCACAGTTGTGGGTTGTGTATATTGGAACACTCTGTCCAATTCTGCGGCTGCGGTTGAGTCATTTGAGAGTTGTACCATAATGCTAGTCAGCCATATACGTGAGAGACAACTTGTATTGCAACTTTCAAAACCGCCATTTTAGCCCAGTTCCACAAATCAATAACTGTCCATATCTGACGGAAGGTTGTTTCGGTGTGCTTCATTGTTCGTTCCTCATATGACTGCACGCCAACGGCTTCATCGAAGTCTTCACTTATTCACTTCCTTTCACGTTTTACGCATTTATGAACCATCCAACGTTATTTTTCCTCGACTACCACAAGTATATGGAAACATAAGCAATGTTGTTTCTCCCTTCTGTAACAAATCATAATTGTCTTCTTGGAATATCCAAACACGTTTACAATGATACCACGTAAAACTATGCAAACATAAGTTCGTTTACACTGTTCTCCTTCCTCTGAAACAAATTATATCTACCTTTGAAACTGAGGGTATTCCTAAATATCACTGAGCCAGTTCTAATTATCGAAACTTTCCTAACGCAGATCACTAGTGCATCTGTCCGTCTGGTCCATCAAAGTCCATCAAATATTTTTTATCGGGAAAGGGTTGTGGGTGCTTTCTAACAATTAACGTTCATCTTCCTTCAGCGGCCATTTACATTCAGAGCACTCAGCGTTATTTTCTTTCGAGTCTAAGCCGAAGAAACTTTTTTTCAACTGCGTCTTTTCTTTGTACCAAACACGTCAATAACTACACAAAGCTGAGTCAGATGGTCTACTCCGTTCCGGGGTATTTCGAACAGATGGGTTGCATATCAATGAAAGCCAAAATCCTGCTTCTGTTATGCTGCTTAGGCTGTATGCCTCCAGGCATGTCCGGATTCAAAGTGAGTTCTCTGTAATTGAGAACGGCTCTCAACCAGTAAGTAGAGTACATGAAGGTATGTGGTTGAATGGTTGTGCACCTGCATGGGGCGAATGCCACTCAACACATTAAAAATGTGTGTACAACTGTTTGGATGCATCATGTACCATTTTCGAATGAGATATCCGACTTATGATGTAAAAGGGCTACTTGGAGTTATTACATCGATTTGATCTTAACTGTATTGATAAGAGGCTGCATACGTCTCAAACTGTGTCCATTTTGTAACCATATACGGGTCCAAATAAACAGTGTTTAATGC
Source organism: Paragonimus kellicotti (assembly GCA_014220965.1). Taxonomy (NCBI): domain Eukaryota; kingdom Metazoa; phylum Platyhelminthes; class Trematoda; order Plagiorchiida; family Troglotrematidae; genus Paragonimus; species Paragonimus kellicotti. The sequence goes on along the minus strand of LOND01002232.1, from coordinate 18,098 downwards.
ATAAATTTCGTAAGGCGCGTACTTTTTTCTCTGTTTAGATATCACAAACTCTTAGCATACCTAGACTGCTACATTACTCTGTTCGAACAGTGCAAACTAATTAACCATCTTAATTACTTCCAGCTGAAGTTATTCAACCCAAGAACTGTTCAAATTGTGTCGGTTGAAAATTCCACAATTAATGGTTCCAACAACGAAACATTTCTTCAAATTGTATTTTTTACAGTTCAAACCTTCAAATTCACGAGCATTCAACATCGTAACAAAATAAGAATATTGATAAGAAGGAATTTAAAAAAATCGCCTGAAAGTATGTTCATTATTTTGTTGAGATGAAAAATTCTGAATAAGAGCTAAAAGATAGTCCATCACTGAGTGGTTCACATAATCGTTGCTAATGACTTAAAAGTTCAGGCTATGTTGCTAAAATCCTATGCATGCGTTGAACGTTGGCTCAACTTTTATCCAATGGTAGTCATGTGTACAGCCAGGCTTGTTCCACAAAAGAACTAATTCCGACTAACAGACACATTGCAAACTAACTTTCGAGCTATACTCGTAAGAACGGACGTCAAAATAATGTTCTGCCTTATGCTCTGAAGGGATATAATCTCAACAGACCAGCAAAATATCGGCATTTCGTACACCTGCAATCTGGAATTGTCACGAGTGGGAAATGTTGGGACTTTGTCTAACCAGATCTTGACACACACCCAATCAAAACATCTGATAAAGCAGCCGCTAAAGTAATGCATTGATCGATTTATGCAAATTGGCTGGAGCTTGTGTCATCCCAACAATCTGAGTGTAATGGTATTAACGTAAGTTATTACAGGACTTCAGGTTACATGTTCCCTCTGGTAGCGAACATCAGGAAAACAAAACGAAAACAATTAAATGACACACACTAACAGATGTAAATCGCGAACGATGTTCACGGTTAAATGCACAATAAACAGAATTTGACAGAAAATTGTTTTTTAGCCGTCTACCTATAATCAGGCAGTCTGACACCACACACACACAGAGCTTGTGAGATATAAGTCTTTACTAGGACGGTAAGAGATGGTGGAATGTGAACATTGTGATTTGTGATGAGTAATGGTTTGCAGTAGAAGAAGTGACGTATCATTCTCGGTGATTAATGCCTACCAACGGGCGCAACAACTCATCCACTTTAACATGTGCTCTCTAGCTAATATCTCGAGAGTTACTTCCGTTCTGTCGATATAAATGTTCCATCCGCTGCAATGCAATGATTTGTACAAAACTTCGGAGTTATCTTTTTCATCGGAATAGAGATAACCTCGTGATTTATGAAAACATACTCTGTGCTAATGCATTTTACGGATCTTCCTATATAGCACTGATGAGCTAACTAAACGGTTTCTTTCAAACGTCGTCTTTGTAGAGTAGCTTGGTGCAGACTTGGATCTCAGATATTTCAACAGCTGGTGCTTTTGCGAAACCGAGTTTATTCCATTGTCTGACAGCAGATTACAGTTACTCACTTGCAGAAGGAACTTCGTAAAGGAATGTCTGCTGAATCCACAGTTTACAGTCGGCGCATGTTATAGACCTCCTACGGGTAATCGTTTTTATGGTACGGGAGCGAGACATAAAATGCATTTGCTGTCCTAATCGTCTTGGCTTGTAGTACATTTGACGTCTAAACAATCCAAGAAAAATGCCGCCGTTTTGTTCATATCTAAAAGTTACCAGTAAGTAGTATAGTTTTTTATGTATAAGTTAAACGTAAATTATGATCGATTGGAAATGTTTCATTCCCATAACTTTTCAATCAACCGCTCTCAAAAATAGGTACTAAACTTGCATTCGGCTACTGTTAAAGCGCGTCAGTAATGCATATCTTTGTCACAGCCGGGACAAGAGCTCCAGGCACGCATTCATTAGAAAACTGTTTGCCAACTGCGCCACTGATATCAGAATGGGCACGAATTAAACATCATACATGCTTAGCCACATTCGTTTGCTGATGCTCAGATTGCCTCCATCGCCTCAAGAGGAGACACAATAACAGTCCTGTTAGCTCCAATCGATTACCACATGACCAGGACTTCTTTGTAAGTTGAAGTCGTGATAATCATTAAGTTGCTGAGCGTTATTTTGCTTACTGTACATTTTTGGTTATTAAGCAGTTGTACAGCTTCCGGTCACCCTAGGTAGGGAAGATGGGTTCGTATCAGCTAGGACAGGACAGAATGGGTTCCTACTAATCATGTCGTTTGGATGTTAAGTGTTTTTAAACTTGAAATAACGGTGTGTTCGTTGTGCAGCGCATGAGTGGACATTTTTAATGGTCAGATGTAAGTGGGAGATGAATAGAGTTAGGTAAATACTTATCATTTTTGAACTCTATCACTTTGTATAATAGAACATTTGTGGATAATCGAGTATTATCAATGGAACACAGCGTTTGATGTGGTGTTTCAGTATTCAGTGTGTCAAAGCATTTCAGAATTTTCTTTGCAGACACACACAGCATATTATCTATGAGCACAAGTGATTCAGTGGATGATATGGCAATGCGACGCTGGAAGCCAAAGTTATCCGGATCAGTACGATTCCTCCTCTGACGTGACATGTCAGCCATAGAGAAAATGGTGTAGCCCCGCTCCTCATGAATATAATGTCAATGTGTGAGCACCACGATACAAGGAATGTAAGTCCGTTTCGTTCACAAATTATTCCTATTAGGCAGGTAAGAGTAAAACAATGCTTTAAAGTGCATTCTTGAAGAGACATTAACGACGGAATGCTACCAGCTGTCTTAATTGGCCAACTTTCAAAAAAAAAATCGTGATGAGCTTTCGAGGTCGCATTTTAAAAAAAATGTTATTTTGACCACGTAGTACATTTCGATCTGCGAGGGAAAATAGTTTCTCCATCAGCCATGCAAAGAAAAGAATGGGAACTCCGAGAAGTCTTCTACAGTCCAGAAGGTACAGATCAGGGTTTTGAGATCAGCTTGCACACTGCTGGGATCAAGACAGTTCTGGATTTTCAAGGCGTCGGCATAGAACAGAAATTGGTTGTTAATGCTCTTCGTTTAATAATTTATATGGATTAAAAGTAATAGTGGACCATAGACTGCTCCATATGGTACGCCTACAACAAGAGATACGAGGTATAGTGGTACGACAGATGATAGTACGTCATCAGTGTAAACCACTGATGTATTGCTATCTATGATGATGGTGATGATGATGATGATGATGACTTAGCTATGATAAGCAGTGTCACGCATTACTATGTACAAACTTATGGTGATACCCGAGTTGTAAGCTTTCGGTCAACGACGGAGTTGTACAGCTTGAAATTTTATGAGTTTTATGCAGAGATTGTTTACAAGTAAAACGTAGGCGTGTAATAAATACTATCGCAGTCCACAAGAAGTCTCTTTTACTAGCGGTTTGATAAGCCACTCCAGTATTACCCAAGCGCCTTCTCTATACTTTGTTTAATTTCATCTACGCTTGAATGATATCCCAATAAGAACTCCTAATGCCACCAGTAATTGTAAACGAGGCGACGCACTGTTTTGTCTACAACGGCACTGCGCAGTTAGGGGCAAGTGGGCTTCAAATGTTGACTGTTTTCTTATTTGTAACACCTTATAAGTAAAATATACTGGCATTTATCGACTTTATTTTTAACTCCATTTAGCGGTATACAATAGGTTTGCTGTCAAGATCTTTTGAAACTCGCCCTCATCCTCCACTCCTAGGTCTGTTGCAATTTTTGCCTAGTTCCGTAACACTATCTCTACAACTTTCTGTGCCCGATGCTCTAGTGAGTTTTCACTGATCCAGGGAAGAAGCTAATCTTGAACGACTGAGCGTACAACAGTGTAAATCTGTTTATCCCTGTAACTTCCTGTCGTCAAATTCCTGATCTTACCATGTCCTTTTCAATTCAGCCATTGTAAATAATACATTTTAGTTCTTCATAGTATTTGTCAACACGCAATGGTTTTGTTTGCTAATATTCCAGCTTTCTAAGTATACAGAATAAATCAATGACTTGACGTGTCCTAACAGTGTAAACACTAGCTTATTGACGGAACACGACTTAAACGTTTTTGTAAGATAGTACCCGAGCATCCTGCGGAATGCAACCTTTCCAGCTTTTAGCTTTGCCTAGATAGTAATTTACTTGTTCGTTCCTTTCTAACTGCTGCGATGATATATTGGTTAGCACATGACTTACATCCCTCCACCAAGTTGGCAATGCAGCCTTGTGAAATTAACCTCGTGAAATTGGTCAGTTTCTCACTTCATCAGCTGCAGTGGTTGTAGATGTAAGAATGTTTTTTTCTGTTTTCCGTTGTGCTGCCAGTTATGGCCAACTTTCAAGTGACCACGGACTGCTAAAGGAAATAAAATAACTTACCGAAGAAAAGTGGAAGGGAGATGTCAAGGATTGTCATCCGATGTTTCTGCCTTCTACATATTCACTCAGCGTAGCTTTATTTTACCAATTTAGACTGTTTCACGACTAGAATTGAAGAAACGGAAGTTACATGGTTTATGCTTAAACAGATTTCATTGCATCTCTACAGGTGATTGCCGAATACGGTTTAAGCACACTGAGTTGTTGTAAGGTAAGTATTGATGTCTTCATCGCTTACTTTTATGGTCACACAGGTCGATGCTGATTCCTACTTGTGGTATCATGTGCCTAGCATTATATAGAAGGGGACTTGAAAAAGGTTTAACCGCGTGCTATGTGATCACATGATTTACTACGATCAGTGCTTCTGACTTTTATCGTTTTTTCACTGTCATACAACCTAATGGATGAATAGCTGTGTTTCGGACCCTTTTTGACAGGTGGTAGGCCAATCATGGCTTCCAGAGGACGCACACTTCGATCAGTACAGAGTGCTCCACACAGACGTCTTCATTCATAGGTCGTAGATAATTTGGTTAACTGAAACATCGTCTACATTTCTGCGGGTGTCAAGATGCAGACTAGTGTGTACAAAACCACTGATTCTGAAGCATAAAAACTATGAACAATAACAGACCTGAAGCGCTGTCCACTCAACTGACCCAAATTTTAACTTCCATAAGACTGTTGTAAAATTACTGATTACTTGGAAATTGTAGATAGCGGATTAACCTACACATTAATACTACTGGACATCTTTACAAGTGTTTTTGGGGAAAGAGTGTCAAAGATGTGCTCAAACTGACGTTGTTCATCTTTTAAGGTTCATCCCGCGTAACTCACTTTACCAGGAAAAGAGGTACATATACTGATGCTCTGGTATTATTGTGGGTCGAACGTATTGCCGGTAACTGAACTATGACCTTATTCTTTTTGATTTGTGGTTTGAAATTCTCTGTGCCAAAGTCGTCTGCAACAAGCACCCGTAGGCGGAAATCGTGTTAATTCCGTCTTATGTCTTCATGTTTGAACTCGCAACGGAGAGGGCGTACTTCAAGATTGCTAAGTATTTTGTTCAACTCCTCAAGTAAAATGGAAGTTGTCCATTGTTAGTAAAGTTTAAAGACGTGAAGCTGTCAACAGTCCACTTATTAGCAAAAACACTGAGGCATGTTAAGCGCTCCTGTACGCATGAAGTAGATTGTACGAACGTATGATGTAACCGCCCTGTCGAATATGTGCAATTTTACTGAGTGTGTGTTGCTCCATTTTGACCACTGAACGCTCGCCAGTCTATCCATTAAGTTAGCAGGATTAGTTGGTTAAAAAGAAAATAACATCAAATTTTATAAGCTTGGTCTACAAGAATTGACATAGAGCCTAATTTTGATCAAAACATCCTTGTATTTGCGGTGTTCATCAGTATGAAAAAATATCGCCTAGCAGGTTTAATGAGATCGGAGATTTCGACCTGCCTAGGAAGTCCTAATCGCGGGGTTATCGATTGGAGTTAACAGGCAGTAACTGTGTCTCCTCTCGAGACGATCGGGCAACCTGATCATTACTCACAAGCGAAAGTGGTTGAGCGTTCACATATGATAATTCGGTCGTGCCTAATGTGAGGTCAATGGCGCAGTGGTCAACACGGTTGCCTCATGAAAGTGTGGCCGGAGTTCTAGTCCCGGCAGTGGCAAGGATATGCACTACTGACGAGCTCTAACAAGAGCGAAACTCGAGTCTAGTGCTTTTCGAGAAAGGTTGGCTGAAAAGTCCTATATACTTTTTATCCCGCATACACAATACTGATTATGACAAAACAGCTACTCATTATTTTCTTTGTTTGGTTATATGGATTATGACCAAGGCTTGCCGAGTCTTCTAGGCTAGTGTCAGTTTACGAATTCCACTTTTGCAGAAATGTCGTGCCCCTTGGCCTTCTATTGGATTTCGTTGTCCATGTCCGTTCTCACTGTGTGTATATTAGACTTAACACTTATTTGTTCATTAAACGTCACTCGGTACATTGCGTATGATTTTATTTTGAAGAGTCTTCCATTGCGCTGTACAACTAGTATATTCTACTGTGATACATCATATCCCAAGACATTTTTTGGCGGATTGCTTAAACGATTAGTTTGTAACATGGTCGTTCTTTATAGTCATTTAATTCACTGCAGTAGTCTGTGTGGTGGGATCATATTGAAGCAGAGACCCATTTGGAAGAGTTACATCTACACTGGGCCGCGCATAAAAGTTTACGGGCATGACGCAAAACAGTCACTGCCAGCGAATCAGGATAGCGGTGTGCCTCTGCGTCAGGTTTGCTTGAGAGAGACATGCCACCAAAAACATTGTTCGGTACTACACTAAATCCAGTTGGACACATTAGTCGGATAAAAAAAAGGAATACGATAATGGAACAACTAAGTTACAGAACTGAAGCAAAAGAGTGTCTTACATCAGCCCCAACTAAAGTGTGGGTTCCAATCGAACCAGTTAAATCTGTTAGTATTATAATTCAAAAACTGTTTTCTTCAGAAGACCACATGATCACTGTTCGAAAAGGTGAACGACAAATTACAGAACAATTCGGTTGGGTAACGATTCTTCGGATATCGTTTTAAAAGTATTTTACTCATATTTGGTCGCAAACTTCGGTTTTTAATGAGTCATTTTTGAAAGTAACAGAAGGGTCGAATTTTTGTTCTTGTCAGGGATTGCACCGACTTGTGTTTGAACTCCGAGTCACATTCTTTCGAGGTAGCTGCAACACTGATCTCAAAATAAGCATGAAGAAATCATCTCCTCAAAACGCTCAGTCATATTCGCTTCTGAGTAATGCTCAAGAATGAGTTTTGTGAAATAACACGAATATATGAGAAATAACGTTCCAGCCGGTATTTTCCCGAGTCATAATGTAAACGATACTGATGTTTTGATGGCTGAATCATATGAAGTAACTCGTCTACTGTTTCCCTGCAAATAGTTCCTCTAATTAGAACATCAATGGACAGGTACTCTGTTTACAAGGGACATACACGGAGAAGAGATGGACAGGGTTCTGAGTTAAAAAGTAGTTTGGTTATCAGTTCTTTTCAGTCGCACATCAGCTAGCTGATTGCATGACATTTTATATGATCGCAATTGTCAAGACCAACCAAAACAGAGGCAGTATGCCACATAGTTACGTCAATCGGCTATGAATTGGAGAGCGACTGGGTGCCCAAACTGACCTCCAGAATTACCAGTAGAGTAAAGAGGCATGGTAACTGCAGTGCCTAGAAAAACTCTTTTGGAACGCACGGTTGTGAATTGTGTAGTCGAATTTCAACCACTTCCTTGATGGCCAGGATATGACACGTGTATCCCTCGGAATGACGACGAGACAAGTGGCTGGATACCCATTTCTGTTGATACTCGGCGCCCTGAGTCAACAATACACAGCACAGTTGCACTTAAAATGCGTTTCACCTTTTTATTAGACAGCCATGCAGGGTGATGCTCACGTATTATCTCAGAAAGTCACATGCTTCTGCGACAAAATTAGCCTGCTCCGCAGAATCGTGTAAAAGAGTGGACGCAAAAAGAGTCACACAATTGAACAGTGTATCTTTGGGTTTTACGTAAACAATCTGTTTGGATCTGATCGAGGTTAGCCACTGTGTGGCACTGTAGGCCGTCTCAACTGCGTTGCTAATTCCAGGAGTCACAAGCTTAGCCACTATACGAACTGTTGCCATGGAGATTTGCACATATTGAAAATGGGGTGCAATGACTACTTTTAACCTGTGGTCCTTCGGTATATCATATCGTCTTCGTGTTATGGTTCCAGTTGGTAGTATTCGTTCGAAGACTAATGAAACTATCAAACAATGTTGTTTTAGATTTTTAGTCTTAACAATGCACTTTTGATCACATATCTGACTTTAGATAGATCACCCAAGTTGTCAGTCATTTTCTGAATGTAAGTTGATCTGTCCATTTTAATCCGTTGTCGCGTTTTGGCAATAAACTAACTTTGGCTATTCTCAGCGCTGCCGATTCTCGGAGCTGTTGTTTCGTCAAAGTACTATTTAAGTGTTTCAGACAGAACAAGAGTTTCTAACTGGTTGAAAATGCCCCAATCGGACTGCTGAATTAAGGAGCTTCATTTGGGTCCGAAAAACTCGAGACCGAGGGATAAAACATCTAACAACGGTTTCGACAATTGCATCGTAACAAAATTGTCGCCAAACTTTCTGGATCGTATGGAAACTGTGACATCCTATTTGTAGAATTCAAGCTGCTTTTGAATTTATGTAACTTCAGAACCCGTTTGCCTGCTAGAAGAATATCGTACGTATTCGCCAAATTTAACACGTTGTTCATTAACGAGTCGTTCGACTTCTGCGACTCTGTGTCAACTCACCAGTTATCCCGGAGGCCGTTTCCCATTTATTCATCACATTTTAGTTCAGCGTGTTTACCGTAGATTGGATGACACTTAGCAGCCTGAACTTCCAGAAATATCTTAGATACTATCGAGAAGTATCGCGCTCTTCAAACATCAGATTATGGACAGATGTCTGCTCAACTTTCATTCTCTGTTCCAAGCAGTCACTCAGCTGCTTAAGCACGGTGAGGTCTCTGGATTGTTTCAATATTTCGGATGTTGAATACGTGAGAGCTTTTTGAAACGTTGAAACAATCCTACTGTTCAGAACCACAGTTATACGTAAACAAACCAGACAGTGGCTATCAGGAATAAGTAACAATTGCTATCTCGACATATCCACTTCGGCTGTCCACCTGAGTATCAAGGCCATCGAATGGTCAACATGAATTATTTTCAAACAAAAGAGATGCGGATGGGCTTGGCTCTAGATGTATTTTGATCTAGGTGGTGTGTAGACAAGACTACGCTAACGGCCTCACGTTGTGCATGCAGTGAATTTGGCATGTGTTTTCGGTCTGCCTGACCAGTGCAATGCTAGCATCTCACCGTATAGATGATCACACATGCGTGGAAATCTATTGAACTTGTGAGACCTAATAGAATTTATCGACCGATTTGTTTATCTTGCTTGTTTGGCAGGCCATAGGCTTGATTGTATGTTGTGCGCTCCTGTCAGTTGCCGGATGGTCACTTCATTCAACTGTTGTGCGTAATCATGAGGTTTTCGAGATCGTAAATGTACTACTAATTAGTAGGGTGATATGTTGATCTTTTTCTTTTAATTCCATCTAGGATTTACTTCACATAAATGCGGACTACGGTTGAAAATTACGCGTGAATTCAAATGGGCGTGAATTAGGAATGAGCCATTGATCCCAATTTGGACAAAAACAAGGACATGTTAAAATCAATCGACATTCGGCCGAATCGCCATAAGGCCCAACAGCAAAGGCACAAGCTAGGCGAATGGGGGGTTGCCAATGAAAGGAAAACCGATCTGAAAACGATATTAGGTGGACTAGTTGAAGGAAACCAATCAGTCAAGCAGAAAAAAAGCTACGTTTAGTATACTAACTAATCACACACGCGAGGAAATCCAATACGAGCAAAAAACACGCGAACTAAAATATCCTCCAAAAGACTGATATGTTACTGCCCGTCAGTCCTTGACACCCTAGTAATACTCAGTTAACCTTCCCCTACTCTGGTGCAAAAACATGTTGGTGTATTGCAGCTACTTTGCATAAACGAAAAAGATATACTCGTCGGTTAAACGATGCATCATATGAAACAGTTTGTTGGCTTCGGTGACTCAAAGTATCTTGTTAGAAGAGTTGATAGCACCGATTTTGTTAGTGTCACTATTCTGGGATTTGTCCTAAGACATGTTTCTCAAGTACCCACATTGTTTGGTCACTATATTTGACTTCACGACTACAAGTAGATTCACTAATAATCCCAAAATTGGTAAGTGAATACTTTGAATTCTGTCTTGAAGAGCGTCCGTGTCACTAGGCTGATGAGTCTTAGTCCAGTTGGGATAACACTTGTTAGTCTGTTGTAGATGAGTGTGGCTGCGTTCTCATCTT
>LOND01002231.1:18759-34973 GCA_014220965.1 Paragonimus kellicotti | reverse complement strand
CTGCTGCGACCACATTACACAGTCACAGCGAAGACGTAATAATCTAATATCTCTCGAAACAGATGGACGTGACTGACTCCTGACATTCAGCTGACGGTTTATAAGAAGTGTTCGGATCTGTGGTGAGTCGTTCCACGTAGGCCAGCATTATTCACGTCAACCAAACACTTGTCCAGATTTGTAAGACCTTTGTTTATCGCCTTTCATAACTTTGTTTACAAGTTGTGATTAACTGACGGTTATGCCCAGCTTGTCACAAGGATAACTGTACGTTGCCAGACTGTGCTATATGTTTCCTAGAGTTTAAGTTGTTGCCACTACTGTTGTTCAGTTATTCACTGTCGTTAGCATCTATTTCCGACGTCGAATTCATGGTTTGTTTAGAATAATTTTTGTTCTGATTGAATCACTCGGATTTCTCTGTGAATCCTTCGTTTTAAGTATGGATTTTCTGTGTCTGCTTAACTGTCTGCATATTTGGTTATTCAGTTGCCTTCTTAGCTCCAGGTTGAGCACAGGTTCCTCGTACATCACTCTTAGTTATTCGGATGGAAGGCTATTTGATGACCATATATGATTGGAAAATGCATGGCATTATTTAACAGTTGAGAAAAATCTGTTCAGTGTGATAAGTGCTCCATTTTGCAATTTTACACACATCTCATTGCAATACGTTTCATGACAATCAGATAAAAAAGACGAACTCACCACTGACTCTTGTTTGATACACTTACAAACGTTGCTTTTCAGCTGCTCGTCAAGTATTGTCTGTGCATTTCTCATTAACTTTTCTCCATTAAATTCGATTTGCAGAAACCCCATTCTGAACTGACGTGCGTTCAGAAGAACTAAATTTACGAAATTTAAAAGAGGATTAGTTTGACGCCATGTGAGATACAATTCAACCGTCCAGATACCACCAACCGGGTGGGCTTATCTAAATCAGCAATACTTCAGTCTATTGTTTATCATGTCTACGGTATGAACAGCTGGGTGGTCAAGAGAATACATGTTGGGCCCAAGTTAGAAATAGGACAGTCTGAGCGTTTTGTTCAGTACATTAAGCTCAAGTGGTACTGAAGGACTTATAGCTGTTCAGGGGTTGTTGTTTAAAAATTTCGAGGACACCGATGTTTCTGACTGATCAGGAAGTCTCTCACCTCATTGATTATCACAATGTACGTCGGTTATTGTAGATAGACAGGTATATATCTCGATGAAGAAGATTCAGTTGTAATAGAGCTGATCGGTGGATCAAATACTGTGATTATTTGGAAACCCCCTCCAAGATCACTTGTTCACAGCTTGTTCAGGTGTGACCTGGTGTTGATTCGGCTCCCTTCAGTTCCACTGATAAATGCAAGAGGGCTTTCTTTGAATGAAAACAGTGTAAACAGCCTTACTCATTCACACCATTCACTACGGCGATTAGACTCTAGGCTGACTAGATTTCGGACGGTTCAAAGAGGCAGTTTCATTGCTTATTGCAATATTTAAAAAAAATGTAATTCACACCTGATCTCAACTTGTCAAAGTATCCCTGACCAAAAAGTTATGGATTCAATGTAAAACCAAAGAACCAGAGTATCATACAGAAGAGTATACGCATGGGGTGATTCGATCGTGTCTGAAATGCTGTCAGTGTTTCACTGGTAAACTCATTCGTTTTATAAACAATGGTGCACACTAAGATTTGCACTACTGATCGGTTCTAACGGAGCGAAACTCGAGTTTAGTAGGTCAGCGGAAATTACAACGGAGATGGCTTGCTGCAATCAGTATTCCGGTTAATAAGAACAGCAGCCGGCAGTCAACTGAGTTGACAAAGACCAGTATGTTTCCACCAACACGTAATTCTTTGTCCAATTTAATGCATTGATTTACCCAGTTTTGCGGGGAACTATCTACAAGCAAAGCTGATATCACATTTACAGCCAGCTTCAACAGTTAATCCTGAAGTGGCTGACTAGCACGAAAGCCCATTCGATTACGGAAGCTGAGTAGCATTCATGGAGTCTTTGTGTAAAGATTACTGTGCACTTTTTCTCCGTCAAAATCGTTGCGTATAACCAAGATCATCTTTCGTCATAAAAAAGGGTAAATTTGAAAGGGTTGGTTCCATTCAGAAGTCTGGAAAAAATATGCGCATTTCGGTGCTTGCAACACAATAACATGAGTCAATATTTTTATCCACCCAGCAATACTAGGTACGGGTTTAATGATCACGTGACAGATTAGGATAGATCACTAAGTCCCGGGATGGGTCGAGTTCATGATCAGCTGTCTCTGAACATAGAAGTGGCTAGAATAGATTGATTGCGAGCGTTTCAACAAACCGTAAGTAACTTTAAATAGAATGACGTAACAGAATTCTGAATGCTTAAGCTGGACCGTTAATGTACCCAATGATGAGGATGTGTTTAGCGCCTGGGGACACCGGTTGATTGCCTTTCGACAACATTACCATTCTCCTGCAATACGGACTTCTGAACTCATTTGAATGAACGTTCTTTCAATCTCGGTTTTACCTATGTAACTTCATTCGCAGTTACGTATAGGTTGGTAGGCAGAGTATGAAGTGACAACGATAGACTGATCTCCTTTGATTGAAGTTAAAGGTGGCTTTTGAGTGTCAGCAAGTGTACAGAATTCAGCTTAGTTAAATGTTCTCTTAATCGAATTTGCGTTGTTGGCTGTACGCTGTAATTACACTTGAAACACAGCATCATGTGTACCTTCTTTTTTCTCATAGCGACCGCCTGTCCACATCACAAGACTCTTGTGTGCAAATTCGTCAAGCGTGCTCGAGAAGCCCCATTCACTACTGCGCGCTTATACTGAAACTTCGTGGAACTACTAAGGTTCACATAACGAAGAGACCACGTGGATTTCCTGTAGATAGCTTTTCCAATACAGCCCTACTTCCGACGGCATAGGAGGACGTCTACAGATGACAGAAAACTGTTACACTAAAATTCACACCTCATCGAAACGAAAGCTCACATTTTCAGTGCACAGCCGTGAAGTTTCCCTTTAGAATACTAATCCGGAGACGTGAAGTGCTGTACTTCGTTTCAACGGGCTGATAAATATAACCACTAGTCTCGTGAAACGGACATTCGTGAATGATGACTGGACGTCTACGGAGCACATTAACTAAATTAGCAAGACTGACGACGTCTAGGTCAACTAGAGTTGGCTATATTTTAGATTGCTGATGAGTAGTCGGGGATTTGGTTAATTTCAAGTTGAACATCACCCACAATTGATCGCAGCTGTCGCATTCCCATAGACTTTCCAGTCGGCCCCTTTCGCGGGGTTATCGATTGGAGTTAACAGACAGTAACTGTCTCCTATCGAGACGATCGGGCAACCTGATCATTACTCACAAGCGAAAGTGGTTGAGCGTTCACATATGATAATTCGGTCGTGCCTAATGTGAGGTCAATGGCGCAGTGGTAAACACGGTTGCCTCATGAAAGCGTGGCCGGAGTTCTAGTCCCGGCAGTGGCAAGGATATGCACTACTGACGAGCTCTAATGAGAGCGAAACTCGAGTCTAGTGCTTCTTTTCGAAAGGGGCCGACTGGAAAGTCTATGGGAATGCGACAGCTGTGTGAGCGTTGTTTGACTCGAAATAATTTTCAGTTGAATATGCCTGAAATTTCCGTCTTAGTGTCGTTAGGATGGTGAGTAACCAGCTTAACAATGTATGATGCAGGGAGTTTGTCATCGTTCGAATGGTCGTAGGCGGTATTACACCTTCGTCTTCGGTAAGTCCTGGTGATTGAAGTGTTGAGACGATCCACACGATCAGCTCATTATTTAAAAGTAATAGTAAGCGACATTGAAGATGCCTCCAGTGAACCTATTTATTTTAGTGATACTGTCCATAGTGTTTGTTTGTTGATATTTCTTTTGGCCATTTGATATTGACATCGGCACATACTCATCTTTGTCTGAAATGACTATCTCAGAGTGTTTAACCGACTCAAGTGTTAGAACATTTTTACAGTACCATATTCCCTTGATGACTGAGAGTGTTGTTTCGAAAGAGCAGATAGATCGTTGACCGGAATCAGGATAATAAGAATTAGAATGATGAAAGTTATGCAAGTCCTAGTGGTTGCTAAGCAACAGTCGTGAATCTGTCAATAAGTAACAGCAACCCACTCTCACTTTGAAACTAAGGTGAATCTAATACATAATCTGAAAATGAAATCACAAGTTTTTCTCTTGCATGAACTGTGCCAGATTCATCGTCTCATTTCATAACTCGTAATGGTTAAATGCAGTAACAAAATCGAACAAACAGTTTTGAAGACGAAGAGGCTAAAGTATGAGTGACATTGTGTGCAACGAAGTCCACAATCGAAGGTGTGTGACATTCTTTGAACATGAAACTGAAAATGCGTCAGATATTACTGAACCCAACTTCCGCGTTCAAGTTTACAACCCACGGCCAAAGACCAGCCACCTGATTTTCGTTTTCGTCATGTCACAACATGCACAAACAGAACACGACGTGTTAAGTGACCGGTTGGCATACTTAGAATGTATGCTGGGCACAGCAAAGCTTGGGAAGTAAGGCAGTTGTGTCTAGTGGCTGATCACTCCCCATTTAAAAACCACGTCTGCGAACCTCGTCAGCCCACTGTATTGTCTCAACAAGAAATAGTGAGCGATCAGAGTATATAAGCTTACGATGTAAATCATTGAAGGACAGACTGTTTCCAGTTCCTCGTTAAAAATTAATGCATCCCCTGTGCTGCTCAACATAGGATTTCCGTACAAAATTAGGCGGACAGCATCTTGTTAAACTGGAATACACTAACGAAAACCGGACCTCGACTCGCGATGTGAATGAACAACTGGTCCACCTTAAGAATAGAACATTTCTTTTCGAAAGTTTTCGAAAATTCTCGAGAAAACACAGCGAACAAACAACTCACACACGGCGAATCAGTCTACCATACGTCCAGAAACTTCAGAAATGACGGCAAGATATCCACTGTCATTTCTGAACCACAGTGGTATACATACCAACAACGACCATTCGAGGTATACATACAGAAGTGGTGAAGAAAATCTTGACAGCAGATACATCAAATTAATTCTACAACGTATTTTTTTTAAATGTGACAAGTACTACGTTGGTCAAATAGGAAGGAAACTGAACAGAAGAACTAACTAACATGGACTAACAATAAACAGGCATGATGAAAGGTCACCTATGGCAGTACATATGAGCAATAAGAACCATGAAATCTATTTTTTTAAACTCGGTAATATTTGGTGAAAGATGAAGTAAAAACGCATGCGAATTCGTTGAGGCTTGAGATTCGAAGCAACAGACAATCAACAAACATGTGGACCTACAATAATTTATGCATTTATCAGAAACTGTAATGGTGGTTTAAACCATCCATCAGAAGCCCTACCTCGTCAAGGGATAGGATAACGATCAGAAGGGGCAACGAATACCACTAACATCTCAGGCCTGACTCCTTCATATGTGAGCTTTGATAGTCCGAATACGTCTTTTTCGTACGTTTCACTTTTCTTTTCTAGTACTTACCATCATCTCTGGACCTGGTTCATTAAAGTCCCAACCAACACTATAAAACAGGATCTCCAAAACGACGATCTCGGTCCACACCAAGCTGCACGAACGATGTTACCCAGCATGGTGACAAACGTTTGCAAGAAAATCAGCCGACCGACACCATTTCCAGGTCGTTAACAGGCATCCACAGGGAATTTTGACAATTTCCAGTGATGCATGACATTTCGAACTAGGCAGACAAAAATTGAAAGCTTGATCCATTGATGCGGCTGGGCGGACTATAGGTGCGCATGCATATCCCTCGTAGATTCGGACTACAAGCATTCGAGTTGAGGAATATTTGCATTACTGGTACGTCTACGAGTAGTATCATTTCAATTTCCAATTAGTTCAGCGTGACATGCAGCTGTCAATAAACTGCCAGCTCAATCGTCTAAGAGGACGAAGGCCAATATTTGAAACAATAGGAAGAGTAGTACGCTGTCCGCTGTTCACCTGAAGTATTTATGAACCGAATGTGTCAAGTCCCCCGAAAGATGACGTAGGACTTACTGTAATGAACATCAAATGAGCAGAGTGAATGGGCATAGGGAAGACTGCCTTTCGCCCAATAAAAGTAAATATGACCTGCTGATTACAAGAATCTAACAAACGCACTGCAGACCTTCACCATCCTGATAGATACATCTTCTGTACTAACACAGGCTGATGATACAACACTGTTAAGCTAGACGAAGCGATCAATACACATCCCTACTTCGAAATTCGCGGAATTTTCAGGTGCTCCATTTAGAAGAGAACCACCGTCGAGTGCCACTTAAACTGGAGATAGCTCGAGACAGCCACCCATTCTGTATCCAGAGCTACCATACCGAATTTTCAACAAACTGACTGTTTTCATCAGGACTTCTCCACAAAGAAAACAGCCAGAAAATGTACGATTCGTGTGTCACAAATATACTTTAGGTTCAAAAACGTCATGATCGTCCGTTACGAAGAGGAGAGCTGATGCTCCCGTGTCTGCTATGTATGTTGGAACACTCACGACCGAGTCCGAAGCCTGCAGGTACTTCTCACATTTTACTCCATTTAGTGCAGGATACGCCACAGTGGTAGTTGTAAGTGCCCTAAATCAGATTGGTACAGGGTTAATGATTCTGTCATTGTGACAAGAGATTCAAATAACCATTCTAAAGCTTTAAATGATATGTATATGATTTGTATGATTTGTATGATTTGTAAAGCAGCATTTTTGAGACTGCTCTTCATCCCCTCATGTGAAAAAGAAAGGCGCGGCCAGCTTACAAGAACATCGATGATCATCGTCTTTGAAAATGGCTGCAAAAAAGTACGGACCTGGAGCTTCCCTAAGCTCCAGTAACTCAAGCCCTGAAGTTCACGTCAGTCATTGTGATATTGACAAGCAGTTTAGTAGGCGTTGATTCAAAAGCGACTCAGCTGCTGAAATCTGAGCTTCAGCTGGAATCGAACTAGCGAAAGAAACGACGCGTCCGGACGCAACAGTTTGGTTAAGACGGCAAACTGATAACTCAAAAACAGATAACTCAAAATTTCGTTCAATTACCCATCAGGTGTCATACGGACTACATCAGGAGATTCATGGGAATGGCTGCCAAGGTCAAATTCCACGTGCACATTATTCTGGAGTCCACCAATCCCACTGTTTGCGTTCATCGTTAGGTTACAAACGTCGGTCACAACAAGATATACGACCCTGTTCTTTGCAGTCGTTCACCAATGCGGTATCCGGATACCCAACCTACTTTCCAGTCGCATTTTCAAGTGTTCACATCACTAATATACACGGTAGTGTTCATACGCTTAGTCTGTACCCGGATATCGAAGAAGACATTTTGAAAAGCATCTGAACAATCGGCAGTTAAGGGATCCGCAGATGACAAATAAAAGTTTCACTCACGTCTGCATTGACAGACGGACGGGAGTGGTAAAACTGACGGTGCACAAACGATTGCTTACTGGGATCCAACTGAATTGACTCTGTTGTAATTGAACTCAGTGCAATCCCCAGTTCACCCTGATAGCATAATTGAGCTTTGTTCTAACCAAAGACCATTAGCAAGAACAGCTGATATGACACAGATTTCAAGGGCGGAGTAAAATGAACAGTAGCGCTAAGATCACAAAAGCTCGTCCTGGAGACACAGAACACGCCCAGTTCCAGACCCGGAAGGATGCCCGATACAGTTTCCCATCGACTGTCCTACCGGATAGTGTGGCCATTAAAAGTGCCAATGCTAACCAGGCGCATTGTTTAAGAAAGTAAAATTGGAGGCAAAAGAGAAGGAAGAAGATGAAAATGAACCGAAGTGATCTGCTAGGACGACAACGTCAGATACTTACAGAAACCCTGGGCGACGGAAGTGTGTTGGGCTGAGGAATTTCATTAAGAGCCACCGATCGAATAAATGTAGGGAGGAGGTAAAATGAGAACGGGATTTCCTCGGGGATCCCAGTAAGAGTCAAGAAAGTGTGTCTGACGTATTGGCACCGAGCGGCTGGCCCGATCAGAGGGGACGTGGTGAATGCTACGACTATAATTGACACTGAATATAGCGGAAAGAAAACCGACACTTGTAGATGCTAACATTTCGTATTGCCTTCTAAATACCAAACAATAAACAGGAGTATATGCATACGTACATATAACACTAGTGGGGTGGGGGTGGAGAAAGAAGAAACGAGTGAGGTGGAGGACAGTTCAAAATTACTGGATCCACAGCAGACTAAGGCTTACAACTAAACGATTAACAAGACGTCCTTATCAAATAAAAAATACCTAGCCAGCTTGAAACACACAACGAAATATAACGGCGTGTCAGGAAAGGCACAGCAACCATTCCGAAAAACTATCGTCCTAGTCATGACCCGTAACAGGCAGTCCAAGAACCTCACCAAAAGTGAACAGCGAGCATTGGACATCCCCAAAAAGGATGGTATCATCATCCTACTGGCTGACAAAGGACGGATGTTAGTCATCACGGACAAGGCACACTATGTGGAGAAAGCAAAACTGCTGTTCCATAACACAACGACCACAATGCTGACCTCATCACAAAACTTGCCAACAAAATCAACACGGCACAAAGAAACTAGAGGCTACGCACGAGATAAGCAAACAGGAACGCTGGAAAATGCAGCCGAATGATGCAACCACTGCTCAATTCTACGGACTACCGAAAATACACAGGGATGGTATCCCACTGCGACCAACTGCATCCTTACCGAACACACTGATATACAAACTGGACAATTACCTACTGAATCGTAAAGGACAACGTGTCGACGGATCAAAACCCTTCATCAGCAATGCATTGCAATTCTTGAGCAAACTGGAAAACATCAGGATAGAAGAAGACGAAGCAATGATTTCATTTGATGTCACAGCACTCTTCACGTCCATCGACCTCACCCTAGCCAAAGAAACACTGCAACGACTGCCAGAAGGAAAACCACAAACGAATGAGCACTTAAATCCGGAAAGCATATGCCATCTCACAGAGATGTTTGTTAACATACTTTAGACTCAGTAGTCAAACCTATGAGCAACTTGAAGGAACTCCAATGAATTCGTCCCCATCCGGATTCATTCCCCTAGGCGGTCATGCAGAGACTAGAGCATACCACAATGCCAAAGATCAAGCCAAACTTGTGAACACGACATACTGACGACACATTCGTAAGTCTTAAACCCTCAATAATTGAAGACGTGCACAGACGGTCCAATAACGCTTTCAACGATGTTAAATTTCCCATGGAGATTGAAAACCGACAACGAGTTGCCGTTCTTGAATGTAAACCTGATGGAACACTGGAGACCTTTGTTCACCGCAAACAGACATACAGACAGACCAACTCATCAGTTCTCATAGCAACCACTCAATCTGCTATACAAGGAGCTACATTCGAACCCTGTTTAGAATAGATTAAATACACTGTAGTACCACACAGCGCCGAAGAAAGAAAAGTATGTGTGCCGGACACTTCTTCGCAACGGATACTTACGGAATTTCATCAGATGGACTTCACTGCAGAAAGGAAGAGATTCAAGCTCTGTGGAACCATAAATGAAACGAATTGTAATGTTATATATCAAAGCCATAATACGAATGACCGTAGGACTTCTGAGACCACAGGGCATCACGCTAGCACATAAGCCAACGGCAACATTACGAAGAATACTATCTGTGGTAGTTGGAATACGTAATAGTAATCGGAAATGTACTTAGCTCAAACCCAGAGCTAGTTTCTACGCAGTAGTAATAACGCAGCACGCTAGCCAACGAAATCGTAATGTAATCAGTATCTGTACAACGTAATTATTCATGCAGTAAAACAACAATAGCACACAATGTTCCGTTATGAATTACATTTACAACACTATCCAAACCAAAGGAACAACTGAAAACTTCCGATAGAAGAAACGTTACGCACAAAATCCAATGCAATGACTGTGGACAACACTACGTCGGCCAAACCGGACGGAAGTTATCAACACGAATACATGAACACGAATTAGCCATCAAGAGACACGATCAATTTTCTTTGATCTCCGTCCACGAGATGAAACTGGACACACCTCTAACATGAGCACCCCAGAAATATATATTCAGACAAACACCAGACGCGCAAGCGAATTTCTCGGAGCTTCATACTCGCCAGCCGAGTCAACAAACAAACAAATTGAGCTAGGCGATGTCTATGAACTAATGTAAACCAAGGGATTGAGGATATGTAAATGCCGTCAAGCCCAAATGTCGGCTTACCAGAACAGATCGGACAGGTGCTCAAAACGACACAATGGATAATCAACCTAATCGAATTCCGAGAACGAAGTGACACATCTAGTCAAATAACACGGATCAACCAATCAGATTCGAGGTCGAAGTGCAACAGCAACAGGAGACAGCCAATCAGACTCCAGATCAAAGGATCAAGTCAAGTGAAATAACCAGTCCCGCCCCACGTCAAAGTTCAAATGCAATAAGAAACAACCAATGGTAATCCAAGTCAAAGGTCAAGAACACACAGGAGAGGACTAATCAGAATTCATAACAGAAGGTCAACTCACTCTGCCATATAAGAGCAGGCATCCATCGAACTTCACCAACCTCCACGCTCAAAACTATACGCTGAAACACTTACGCACTGATGATGTCACCTCGTTTGGTGATGAAACGTTTGCAACCTAAATGCCAAGCTCGGCGAACATCTCAATAGCTAAATTCTCAGCCCCAGCTACGAATAACACCACCACTATTCCCAACTATCACAAACTGGATTTCGCAAAACGACAGGCTCTATAGGTTCACTGATACGAACCACAGAAGGGAAATAATAATGTGAATGTCGGGTCAAAGTGACATTGCACGACGAAGTTCACAGTGTTCGTTACAGCCAAGCAACTCCGTCGGCGGATTATAGTTCCGGTCCCGCAGCAGCGCTCTACCGAAGTCATATTGTACTTCTGACCGTCACAACGAGACTGGACCTTGACGTGGTGTGACGGCTTGCGCATCTCGATGACCTATTGGGCTAAACTGGACGGTGTGATCACCACACCGATAGAGTCACTCATACCAGGCAGGCCAATGGGTAGAGGTCTGACAAACCAGTCTCCTGGTCCTCCAGGTTGGGGGTTGGAAGAAGGTTGGCATCTTTTTCCGGAAAAAGTACCAGTTCTGGTACATTGCCACCCAACCGCTGCCTTGCGGTACAGGCTTTTGAGCCAAAGGCTTTGGTTGAGAACCCTAATCGTTCTCCTGTCTAGGTCTGGGTGGTCCTGTGTGCAATACTCTATTGCCTCACACACACACCTTGAATATATTCACAATAACAATAAATCCATACTGCATCGGCCGTCTCGCAGTATAAACCGGGTCGCCCTATCTGCTGCATACAGCAGGGTGGATAGGCGAAATCATGCTACTGCTGACCCCTCCCCCACTGTCCTATCAAATTTAGCTCTCAGAAGGCCACCCCGATCTCCATTTCTTTAATACTCTTAATAGGCTACAACAGATAGTGTAGCTAACTGTAGTAACACTGAGCCGGTAAGTTCCGTCTCTTGCCTTTCAGCTTCAGGCCTCCCTCGTCCCTTGCTTAGACCTAGAACGCGAATTAATATAGGTGCCTTCAACGTTCGCACGCTTAAATAGATAGGTCAGCAAGCGGCTCTCGCACGAACGCTAGACTCGTTGCACGTTGATGTCTGCTGTATATCGGAGACTAGAATCCATGACAGTAGTCAACGTATGAAACTAACAGCACCTGCATTGTCTACCGGATACTGGTTATACACTTCGGGCGACTCCACAGCCGCTGTTACAGGTCAGGCTGGGGTAGGATAGTTTCATCTTACGAGCATGCTCTGCATGTTCGACGAGACGCCAGCATTAGTAGATTGGATTCCTGTTAACAGTAGACTTTGTGCCGTCCGCTTGGCAGGTTCTGTTAAAACCAGCTCTAGACGCAAGACTTTCAGAAATTTATTCATATTGTGTCTACATGCTAGTCCTCATCGGACTTAGTAAAATCGCGTGCGCGAGACGCCGCATTATTTTACTCGGATCTGGCCACTCTCCTTCGGTCGACACGTGGCTCTGACATAGTCGTTTTGGCCGGAGATATGAATGCCCAGGTCGGTCGCCTTGGTGAAGCCGAATCTCGCTTAGGATGGTAGGTTTGGGATAGCATCACATCGATCAGATAATGGTGGGCGATTGTTGCAGCTGTGCGCTGAGCATAATCTATTTTTAGCCAGTACTGGTTTTAGGCATCGTGCACGTCAATGCTATACTTGGCGCCCGCCTTCTCCGAATCAGGCCTGGTCTCAGATAGACCACATAGCCGTTAGTTATAGGTGGCGGGGTTCCATTCAAGACTGTCGTTCTTATTGGAGCACATGCTTGGATTCAGATCATGCGTTGGTACGTTGTCGTTTTTGTCCTTACTTTCGCTGGGCAACGACCCCATCGGCAGCAACGATTAGCTGTTGAGAAACTGGCTTTACCATCGGTAAGAGCATAATTACCAAACCAGCTTAGAAAGCTGCCTTAGTGGTACTCACTCCGAAGACCCTATAGCTGCTGGACTCAAATCTCACAGGCCATTCAGAAAGCAGGTAGTGTAGCATGCGGCACAGGGGTACATGGGTAAACAAACATTGGATTTCAGAGAAATCCCTGGAGTTGTTGGAAGCCAGACGGAAGGTTCCTTCTGGTAGTTCACATAACAAGTCTAGAAGAGATATCCGTAGGAAACTGAAACGTAGTCTAAAGGCTGATCGTGAGGCTTGGTTAGTGGAAAAAGTTAAGGAAATGGAAACCGCATTTGCCTCAGGGAACATCGGTAAACTGTTTAAGCTGATCCGTGCCACCGGTCCCAGGCGACCGTCGGTCAGTGAAGCTATCAGCGAGGTAGATGGTACACTAATCTGTAATAAGTCCAGAAGGTTAGAGCGTTGGGCGGAACACTTTGAGGGTCAATTTAGTTGGCTGAGCTGCTTCTATTGCGGTGTGCCCGCCACAAACTTGTGATGTAGCACCCTGGTCGGTAGATTTGGAACCACCCACTGAGACTGAGGTTCGCAATTGCCTTTCGGCTCTCAATCGTAATAGGGCTGCTGGCCCAGATGATCTCGTGCCGGCACTTTTCAAAGAAGGTGGAGAGGCGTTAGTAGAGGCATTGACTCAGTTGTTTCAACTTGTGTGGACGACGGAGACCATCCCTCCGTGCTGGGGTCACTCGATAATAGTTCCCATATTTAAGAAAGGAGCCCGGGGCTCTTGCGAAAACCATAGAGGGATTAGTTTGACCCCAGTCATTTCAAGGGTTCTAGCATCAATTATACTTCGTCGACTCACTGCAGTTCGGGAAGTAAACATTAGGGAAGAACAGGCAGGGTTTCGCCCTGGGCGGGGTTGTATAGATCACATTTTTACCCTTCGTCAAATTCTGGAGCAGCGTCATGTGTACCGCCGGCCAACAATCGCCGTATTCCTCGACTATAAAGGTGCGTTTGATTCGGTGGACCGATCTACACTTTTAGAGTCGCTTAAACGTAGGGTGTACCGACTAAGTATGTGAACATACTGTCGGCGCTTTATTCCCATACTTCAGCTCAGGTTAGGGTTTACGGTGAAGTATCTGACAGTTTCAGCACCAGGAGCGGCGTACGTCAAGGCTGTCCCCTTTCACCATTTTTGTTCAATTTCGTCATAGACGAAATAATGGAGGACTGTCTGCGGCACTCAAATGATGCCGGCGTGGACCTCCTACCTGGTGAAAGACTGACTGAAGCTTAAGGGTCGTGTATATCAAACAACAGTGAGGGCCGTATTACTTTACGGCAGCGAAACCTGGCCACTCAGGGTAGAGGACGTGAACCGTCTCCAGGTATTTGACCACCGATGTCTGCGTTCAATCGCTCGTATCGGGTGGCACCAGCGAGTAAGCAACGAGGAGGTTAGGAAGCGGGTGTTTGGCACTGATTGTCAAACGAGTTCTTTTGTTCAGTCGCTACATTTGCACAGACTTAGATGGTTGGGTCATGTACTAAGGATGCCAGCTAGTCGTTTGCCACACCGAGCACTGTTTGCGGACGCTGCGGCCGACTGGCGCAAGGTGCGAGGTGGACAGATGATGACCTGGCGTAGACAAATGAAATCGTTCACGAAGGGGTTGGTCACTGTAGGTCGGGTTCGTCTCCCGGGCTGGGGCCCTCGCGACTCACAGAGTCGGTGGCTTGAGACGTTAGGTGAGATGGCGGCTAATCGAGCTCAGTGGCGTGAATGCTGTCGTTGTTTGGCCGAGTTGTCTGTGAAGTGAGTGCACTTAATGATGCGGGGCAGTGAAAGCCGTAAGGAAGCTGTCTCGCTGATGACGCCTTCACTTTCAGCTCGGTTGTTTGTTTGCAAGGTGTAGGCGCCTTGATGTTGTATGTTTGAATATAGACGTAGCTATTTTTAGTAGTTAGGTCCACTTCCCCTCCCCTCCTCTATTTTCTTCTTTCTTCCTATATAAGTTTTTTTTTCCTTTGTTCTTCGTGGTTGTGTGGCAGTCAAGCATCAGTGTGAACCACTGATGTATTGCTGTCTATGATGATGATGATGATTCTGAGCAGTAGTGATGTTTTCTCCACTGCATTGAATCCGCCCGTGTTTACGGCTCACTGTTGGTAGATCTGAGCTCTGTACGTACGACGGCAACTTTTTCAACGCCCTTCTTCTTAAAGCGGAAGGCAGAAGTGATGCAACTATAGACACTGACCTCCTGTGTGCTAGTTACACAGGTAATCTACGCAGTCAACAATAGCATAGGGGAACCAGTGGATATGACTATTGTTAGTCTAATATTACCAAGTTGATTCGACATGATCACATCTGTTAGCATCAAAACTCTTATTGGTGTAGCCATCCGGATAAACGTAGTGCGCTGACCAGACAGCTTTCAACGAGGTCGAAAACTCTCCGTACCTAACGACTCTATGTTTAATCAACATGTACACTTTTTCTTACACAGCCCTCTTGTTGCACAAATTTCTTCATGCTGGTGTTATTGTTCGCATATTATTTTTAACGATATCACACGAGAAGAACATTTATCCACACGTGAAATTCAAAAATAATTCAGCCAATCCCTAAACGTTTCACTCACTTGTCAGCGTTTCGATAAGGAAGAGGTTCGCTTGACAAACTTGTCAGTCCACACTAACGAAGATGTGATGAACAGGCTTCTTCGAAGTATCATCACTAAGTCAACATATTTCCACTGCTTAGAAATTACACATAATATCCTTTTGTCTACCGTGCTGAGTGGATAGACACCAGTTGGGATCGATAAAAAGAGGCGAGATAAATGGAACGTCCGCTATTAATGTCGACGCGTCTTCCACTGTAGTAATACATCACTTCAGAATATCCACTTGAAGCGTGAATAAGGCTTTTCTTGTTTTGACACGGTAATCATCGCGTACTTACGGCTTTGTTGAAGCATCGGCAGTCGAACAAAATATGCCGCCTCAGCATCCAGTTCCCGTTTCGCGTTACAATAAACTTACAAGCCAACCGAGTTTTGCAAACACCAGCTATTAGCAACATTAGGATCGTAGAGGTAATTGCCTGAGCGTTGATGCAAAATGTGTCGTAGAATTCTGGATTCCAACTGAAGGAATTTCGTATCCTTACAGCAGAAACACAAGGTTTCACGATACACGTGATGAGTGTTTACATTGAAAACACGAAAGCCAGTGCATCACCAAACGGTCACTGTTCCTCAACCAACCTTATATCCAAAGACTGCATCTGACCTAGCTAGTAGGAGAATGTACGTACAGTGTAATGTCACTTCGTCTACTCGTCAGTTACTCCATCGAAAACTTTAACCAATGAACCTTTGATCCGTATTCCTCGAGATTTTCACGTCGATATCAAAAATACCGACGATTATATTATCGCACCACATTCTCTAAAACCTTAATTCTTTGCCATTATCATTCTTGCTGTTGTCGTCCCTCGTAACTGCGTCCGCCCTTTATAAGTAGTTTGTATCATTTGCGATGGAGTAACTGACGAGTAGACGAAGTGACATTACACTGTACGTACATTCTC
>LOND01002230.1:41682-59205 GCA_014220965.1 Paragonimus kellicotti | reverse complement strand
CCGCCAACTCCTTTGGAATCTTTTTTCGTCCTTGATGTGCTAAGGATAGTGTCTGGACCACTGGAAACCATAGGGGTAGTATCGGTACCAAAATGGTACTCGCGTGAAGTGCACATCGATTATACGGATCTGATAATTACGATTGATGACCACTAGAAGATGGGTTGTCATTTCTTATGCGAGCTCACAGTTACCATTCCTAGAAGAATTGAGAGAGAACGTGGACACAGAATTCTGTTAGAATTCATAAATTCGACTCCAACATCCAACAAGCACTTGTCGCGAATGTTACAACTGACTATTCTGGCTTCGCTATTGAGACTACGTTACGCTAAGACTTCCCATAGAGTTTCAGCGCGAGTCGCTTAGTGAAACGGATACTAAACCGCGGTTTTTCTCCGCCCACCCATCTGAACCATCCGTCCGGTTAGTTCAAATTTCATGTGATCGTTATACAACGGTCTTAGAATTTAGTTTATTGATAATTTAGACATGTGGCTTTATAGTGAGGTGACACTCATTGTTTTCCACGAAACGTTCATGAACATCGTATATTGTATGTATGCTAGTCTCTTAGTCTAGTGACCGGTGTCTTAAAAGTCAGGAAATGCAAGATTAAAAACGTGTGCGGTTAGCTGCGAAGCAAAATCTGAAACAAAAAGCCTAATGGTCAACGAATTTGACCAATTCGTTCAGACGAAACGCAAGTTGATCATGGCAAATCCAACTCTACTTGACTTCTGTCCCATTGTTAATGTGATTTCGACTACAACACCCTTGAGAAAGGCAGCCCGAAGTGGTTAAAACTTGAGTATTACAACTTGCTCGTAACACTGTATTCTCAATCCAACAAAAAATTTCTAGGACTTGTATCGTGCTTTGTGCACGATGCGTAAAAGTGTTTTTTTGCCGTTGGAATCGCCACTAGTAGTCGCTTTGCTGACGAGGACATTTTTAAGTACAGATTATAGAGGAGACGAGTTTTCCCATAGTCCGTTGGTTAACACACTTTTCAAATCACGGTCGCCTGAAGCGAAATGCTATTCTAGTTGATTGGAAAGTTCGCTGTAGTTTGTTGTGTGAACCACTTTTAGATACACAAACATGTGTATCCACACCAACTTCGAGCACGTGACCTGATGCCTTTTTCACGTATAACCAGAGAGATTGTTTATTTGTACGAACACCACGAGACCGATTTGATTTTCTTTGGTCTGTCCAGATATTGTTTTGTAGGAGTCACAGACAGACATGGAAAATGTGATAGTACACGTTCGTTCATTTCAGTCTCTTGTCAACAAATTTCTCCGTAGAACTGGATTTTGCAGGTATGATGACGAATGCACGAAGTTGTCTTGCACTTGTCTTGTTTCGTATGCAACTCGGCAGTTTGGTTACGAGTTAGACGTTGGCTCGAAACAGGCTGGCCAGAGGATCTACCTGAATGTGAAAACTTTGTTCTAATTACCTTGGCACATCCGTTTTCAGAGTGAACTTAAATGTAAGATCCGAAAAATAGGCAAAAACTATGTGGAACCCCATGCAAAACTACACATTTCTAACTGCTTCCTGGTTATAAATTAAAGTTTTTGGAAAGTCTGAAAAACCGAGCTCACTGAAAAAATTGCAGTTTGAAGATGATGATGACTCCTTCTACACATCAATAATCTTGACCACTGTTTGAATCTAGAAGTAGGAAGTTCGTGAATTACATCACAGCTCATTTATATACTGCATATATCTTAAGTATACCTGTAGAGCGCTCATGTGAAGAGTTAATGCAACACTGATATAATTATATTCGAATTTTTATGTCGTTGTTTGCCCTTTCGTTGAACCATCGATCTTTATTTTCATTCTTCGCTTCTTTGAGCTAAAACTGAGGTTTTCGTTTTCCTACGGTTTTGTGACAGTTATGCATTAGTATCAATCACTGATATATTACTGTTGATGATTGTTGATTTGGTGCAGTCTGTTGTGGTTGCCCGTTGGCACGATGTTCATTTGCTGAAGTTTCTCGTGCTTGTCTGACCGCACGTTGTTAACCCGTCAAACTTTGGGATTGTATAGGCACGAGTTGTGACCGATCTCGCATTTTCCATGTCCTCCGGTTCTTTTGTTCTACACCTCAACCTATACTGTTAAATTTCCATATTCATCTAGTCTGGACGATGATCTCATTATTAGCGAATAATCTCATTTATGGTGTACAACTTACGTTAACTCATTTGACTGTTGTCTTTATTGGTTTCCTGAACTTTCTGTCCATGGAAGTTTTGTCGCACGAATGATCCCTCCCATTGGGTGTCAAAGAAGCATCACTTTTGGACAGTTCAGTTATAGTCAAGTTAACCTCTAAGGCCATCCTCCGCTCTCTGCTGGACTTATCTAGTGAACACTGTCATCGATTAAATCACCTCAGCTTTACTTTCACTGGCACAAGGCCGAATTTTCTTCAACACGTTGTTCACCTTAAGTAATGACCTTGTTAACGGCTTATCCCTTGTATTACTTTGAACTGCGTTAGTTACACTGTTTAATGTTCATTTGACAACGTGCAGTTGAGGTTTCCACGAGAGATCACAGTTGCGGTTTTTTGTGTCGTTCATCAGTGTCCTATTTAGTGCCGTATTTGACCATTGTCTCCACTGCTGTCTCCAACATCTACTAACTGGACGAGTCGATTTACCAACGTTATCTGAACCATAATGGTGTTAACCATTCTATCCATCAACACCGATCCGTCACACATACCCGATAGTGGGACATGGCCTATCGACTAAGCGTTGCGAATCAATTCCGAGGACATACGGAAATAACGATGATTATGCCGAACAGGCGATGCAACGTACGTAACGAAGTACTGGTGTTTTAAATCACACATCAATCATTTTTTTGCAGTAACTTTATCATCCAGACGGACTTTCTAGTCAGCCTATTTTGAAGAACACTAGAACTAAGTTTCGCTGTTTCCACAATTCATCAGCAGTGCATATAATTATCGTAAATAGAGTTCGAACTACGACCACGTTCTCACTAGGCGACCGCGTTGACCACTGCGTCATTGAACTCACATTACCCACGACTAAATTAACATATGTATACGCTCAGCCACAATCGCTGTCCACAGTGGCCCAAGTCAGGCACCCACGGAGGACACTAGTAGTTCGCACAACTTCGCAACCTCTCCACCGTTACGGTTGAGTCCTACTCGGTACAGCAGGACAACTCAAAATTATCCAAAAGCAAACGCCCGAATAAAAATGTTTAACCGAAAGCGTCGGTTCTTCTGACGTCATTCCACCCTTCATCGTAAATGGGTCGGAAACTAGAAGAAAAAGCAGTTTGCGAGACAATATGATGCGAGAAGATGGACATCCCAACCCAGAAAAAGTCGTTACCCGAGACTATCAGAATAATCGGGTTAAATAGACATTCGGGCAATTTCCTAAACGACACAAAAATGCGTACAAGGTTAGAGGTGACAGAGATCTGGGCGTGTTACGCAGAACCGATGGAGGTCAGTAAGTTCTTCGAACAACAGGCTCTCAGAGCGGCAACTGTCCTAGGATATTCCATAGACACAAATCAAGTTCAATGGAACTGTCAAGTTGGATGAACGGATGAGAGTAATACGTACAGACGTGGTAGAAATGGCAACTGAATGAATGACTGATATTTATGAAAGATCATGTGAACCACGTTTGCTGAGACGGTCATAGCAACGGAACTTCCGGCCAGTGTTTACTCAGCCGATGCGCGTCTGTAAAGGTGTAACAGGCACGAGAGCGGACAATGCAATTTACACAAAATGCGCTTGCTCAATCTGTGCGAGTTGAGCACTGCAAACTGCTCTACCCACTGTTTCGTTTTCCAAGGGGCACTCGGATTCGAACAGAATCTGGCTTTTACCACAACACGACACTGAGTAAAAGACAGCTCGCTGTGTCGAGTGACAGAAATGGTTTTGAAATGCAAATACGTAGTGTTCACAGAATGAACATGAGAGAAAAAGGATGAGACGAACGAATCGTAATTATCAGATCCGTGTAATCGATGGGAACTTCACGCGAGTAACATTGTGGTACCGATACTACCCCTATGGTTTCCAGTGGTCCAGACACTATCCCTAGCACATCAAGGCCGGAAAAAAGACTCCAAAGGAGTGGGCGGGATTTACCGCTGACCACAGATGGGTTAATCATTTTCAATTCCCTAGAAAATCCTGGGACAGTTTATGCTGACGAAGCATTACTCACTACTTGTTAACGTTTACGCTTGATTATGCTAATCGTAACGCTCTTGGAAAATCGTCTCAGTAGATGAATAAAAAAGAAATTCAAGTTTTTTTTCTAGATATTTAAGCAGCGCTAGAATGCAGGACAGTTTCCCATCGTTTAGCTTCTCTCACTTATGACAGAGTTTGGCACAGATGACGTTCTAGATGCGGTTGAAAAATCTTCTAACCTTGAGATAGGAGATTCTCATTGAAAAAGGCTAACTGGATAGGATGTATGGATGATGTACCATTAGGTGTACCACGGTAAAAAAAAAAATATATTAAACATTGGGGTCTAGCATTTCGGACCGTTTCGCACGTCTAAAGGGTAGAGATTAGGTTACGCCAAAATTCTATCTTTATCGCTTCAGATTGTGCGCTGGAAACTCCAATTCAGTTCATCTATCTCTGACGAGATCTCCCCATACTGAATCCGTTCGGAAAACAGCGGAGGTACGCAGTGGCCTGATCAGACTTTGTCAAGTGTGATATCAGTCCGAGAGAAAAAATATTCTACATTTACATCACAATGTGTTAACTGCTATGCCGCGTGCTAAACCACGTGTAATCTAGATAGTATGAAACTGCCCATCTCTACACAGAAATGTGGTACCAGAACGATACTTGCTTGCTGATTAAGGGTTACGACCGATTCTGTTCCAAGGCTCGTTTGTAATGCAATTATAAGTACGCTTTAATGCCTGGCCATCACCGTCTCCAGCGGTTAGTTAACACTAACGAGACCGATCGCGTAAACAGCGTTGTGGTGCGCGAAGCGTATGCCGGAAAACCACGGACAAACGAAAGTGCGATCTGTGACACTAGTAATAAAACCATCATATAACCCAATACCGTTCGGAACATTTTACCACAGCTGGTCGCAAGGTGTCCGTTATTTGTGTGTAACTAATCCAGGTAATCACACATTTAATTCTGGTGAATCAATAAAGAAGTTAGTGAGGATGACCTAGGCCAAATTATTAAAACACGTTTTCAAACGACGTCCACCGAGAAAATTTGGTGGGACGTACTTTTTTCGCTTCACCTTGGATCTATCTTGACCGCATCATTGTATTGAATCTGTCGGAAGTTTGACGCGTACAGTTCGCCTGTTGTTTGGAACACTTCAGTACTCTTACTGTACTTAATAAATTACTCACCATGAGTTGGGTCTTATCACATTGACTTTACTGTTCTCGGCTTTCATTCAGTGGCGTAAACTGGTTGATCCTCAACTGGGAAAGTCGTTTCCCCTATGTGCATTCCCTGTCCTCCTCACTAGCCCGACCTTAATTCGATAAGCCCTACTCACCCTGCTTTTGTTTCGCTGTACTCATTTGTCATTAACCGTCTGCGGCGCAGGCACATGAGTTAGCTTTATCGCGTGACGGTCCACTTATGGGGTTTGCCGGCCCCGCTTGGAACCCAGATTTCGTTGAAAAAGGCTACCGTTGTGAACGACTGGGGTTTGTTTATTTCAGTTAGTTGTGCATTCTCCTAACAGTATATTAGAAATATTTCGGCTCAGTCTGGTTTCTAATTCGGGGGTCCGTTCTAGACCTACGCTTAACTCAATGACTAGACGTGGATCGCTAAAAGTGAATTTCTAGCATAAAATTTAATTATTGCGCATAGCACGTTCGGGTGTCAGTGGACTTAGTCGTTGGTCACGCCCCAATCACTTCAATGCTTGTGGCGAATCCGCCAACAAACTGCGCTCTGATTTGTCCCATAATCCTCACGACGCGTTCACTACGTATCTTTTGGCATTGCGAGATAAGACTTTAAATCTGTCTGTTCATACTGTTAATTTTTCCCCACCTCACAGGTCGCATATGAGACGAACAGAAAATGACTATCAACTTAGAACATAAAATATCGATAGTTAGTCTCATGTAGTTGTTTCTTGTTCCGCCCGCTTTACTGTAAACTGCACACCTGTGACTTTTCAGTTGTGTTGTTACCCGAAATTCCGTAAAACCACGCTGTCCACTGGCTGGATATTCGCTCATCTGCAGTAGAGTGAACAAATCGAACTGTTATCTCTACTTGCGTACACCAATTCAACATGTTCGTCGCGAGCGGATCAAGTTGGATAGGGTTCAGATCGTTTTTGCTCACAGTCTTAAACATGTCCTAACTTCGCTGAATAGCCATAGATCTAAGCATTCTTGTGCATGTGCCGAGCGAGTATTCTACAAAAGGTCATGAATGGGGTTAGAAAACGACCAAAAGTCCAACACATGTGCTTTGAGAATAACCCACACCCTCGCGATATGCGATGCATGCAATGAAACCTAATTCGGATGGTAGATCACGTGCCCTTGTGCACGCGGTGATACGTGACGGCAAAAATCTACTTAACATGCTGGCATAATAATGGATAGTTAGTCATCACCGGGAACAGTCAATTCAGTTGTCCAGCATTTGAAATACGTCTCCAGGCTGTCGACACACTGATCTATCAATCGTCCGGTTTATTCCAATAAAACTGCGTCCCGTTGGTAAAGGTTAAAAACTGTAGATCAGATGCTCATAGAACCTGAGCGTCCACAAATTTTACACCAAGCTCGATCGGGATAAAACAGTTCGTCTCTCGATAGATCAGGCAAGAACAGATTTGTAATGTGAGTTGTAAGCCTTCTGTGAACATGTCTAGCACAAGCGCTGATTTTGACTCCGAGGAACCCTTGCTTGTATTCGAAACTAAGTATAAAACGCCGCGCCAGGTTTGGTTTCATACAGCATCCAAAACGATTGTTGAACTGACAACGATGACAACTGACTAAAGTTGAGCGGTACAAGGCGTGCTTACAGACGAACGACAATGGTGGTTTCAGAAAAGATGTTTCATAAGACCACCTTCAATACTTGGATGTGCAACAAGAAACGTTTGGGCATGGATATGGCTCAGAAGGACGTGAGAGAAAAAAAACATGAACGAACTGGAGGACGATAATGATTACCAACAGTAGTTGCAGCGTAACATCATTCAGTCTTCTGAAGAAAAATATGAAAAACATCAAACACGTAGGCATCGTAGTATGACCGGCGTGTGGTGCTACTCGTGCAAACAAACGTTCTGTTAGTCTTGTTTATCTGAGTCAGCACGTCGCACGAGATGAACACCGAAAAATTCTACTGCAGATTGAACATCACTCATAACCAATCCCAGCTGCTTCATCCACGTAGACTAGACTCGAGTTTCGCTATTGTTAGGGCCCATCAGTAGTGCACATACTTACCACGGACGGAGTTAGAACTCTGGACACGCTTTCGCCAGGCGACCACTAGGCCATTGACCTCACATTAGACGTGACTGAGTCATCAATCTCAGTCACACTCGCTTGTGGGTAATGCTCAGATTGCCGATCACCTAAACATGAAACGTAACCCTCCTGTTAGTCCCAATCAATAACTCCAGGAGTAGGCCTTGTCTCCAAAGTGTAACCACACAATTCCTGGAGCTTTTTGAGCGGTACAACCCAAAATCTCTTACTACTTGACAGTAATGAACGATGATCGATTTTGACGCATACTTGTGAATATGTGGAATCCAACACTCCCACCAACCTCTAAAGCAACTTCAGATTTAATGTTATTCTATTGCTGTTAACCCGTAGGGTCACAATATTGACAATAACAAATAGACTAGACACGTAGCTTTCAGCAAAACACATTCTAGATTGATATTATAAATTATTAATGAGTAGTTAGCACGAATATACGCTACCGATGAACACTAAAAAGAGTCCAGCGTTTCTTTTCAAAGGAAACTGGCTCGAAAGTTTACCTGAAAGCGAAAGCTACGATCAAACATGAATATGCACAACTTGAAAGTAGACACACCTCTGACTACTTATTAGTAATAAAAATCAATGATTAACAGGTTTGAGAGAATAAGAGGTTTTGATGTTACTCGGAAATCGATTGGGGCAGACAGATAGTACCTCATTCTGCTATCTGGACGATCCGATAATCTGATCATTAGTCACAAAAAAAAGCGACTGGGCGATCCCACACGATAATTCAGTCATGTATAAAGTCAGGTTATCGCGGCTGTCGTCAACATGGTTTCCTCATGAAAGCGTGACCAGAGTTCGAATCCTGGCCGCAAAAGGGATATGCACTACAAATTAGGTCTATCGACAGCGTTTATCGTAATGCAAAAGCTGCAATCAAAATTGAGAGATGTATATGCTGAAATTAACCAAATCCATATTCCCTCACCAGTAACCATACGGTACTGCCTAAAACTAGAATAACTTCGGAGCCCAACCTTGTCCTACCGGTGTTTGACAGCTCATGAGCAACTGTGGCAAACTAACGCGTGCAATAACGAATGGGACCACGTATTGAGTTTTCTATACAAATATACATATCAATATAACCATGGCAAAGTAACCGTACTATATTCATCGGTAATATTTATACAATTGGAAAAGTCCCAAACTTACACCTCACGTTATCGTGATGGGATTATTTTTCCTATCGTTGGTCTTCGATGTGGGACAGACGCACTGTTGGTGATCGCTCTGATAGATATGTTAAATGTGAGCACAATGTCACCTGGACATGTCCGACATAATCGTGACGTAAACAGCAACTAATGAGTAAAAATTTGGTAATTTTTGGGTAGTAAATTTTCTAGCCATTCTAGGAATGACTTGGTTGGTTACATTGTGAATTGTGCATGAACTGCACCAGATTTCCCTCACGTTGGGAGAACTGTTAAACCGGGATTTCACAGGACCACTGTCTTCTATAGAGGCAAAAAGAAACCACGTACTGAGTTTGATAAATCAAATGAGGGGGTGAATTCTTACTAGACAGATTTATTTATTGAGCACTGAGCTATCCGGTCCGGTTGTTATCTTTAAACCTATCGATCAAGGATAGTTAGCAAAATGTGACCAATTCTTGTAAGAGCTGGCGGCAAGCAATGTTAGATCAAGCTTCGCACGACATACTGGTCGTGTCTAGTGCGATGGGACATCGACCAATCAGATCGAAGCGATAGTTTGACTACTAATTTTAGCAACGTCCTTCAGGCTCATTTTTACGTAGGCGTTCTGTGTGTCACGTCCGCTGTTTGAAAACTTTGTAAAACTTTGTGGGTAAGGCTACTCGGCCAGTCAAAGTATAGTCGTTTTCTGATAGTACAGTGTGATGCGTTTCTAACTAAACTAACAGTAACCAATTGGTAAATGCAAGTAACTTCATGGGAAAATCTGCCACCTGTTCAGATAGGTATGCTCGGTTCCCTAACTAGACATAACGTAGCATACAGTCACGTTCCTGATAAAGACACTCAGCTATGCATATGTAAATACAGCTTCATTTATCTTTTCCTTCGTTCACTAAATCCAACAGTGTTCGCGCCATCCAAGGTAGCACTGTCTTGAGAGTCCCGGTTGGATCGGCTATCGGTTATCAAATAAGCAGCTGGATGGTGGGTCGAAGTAGAATTAATGTGAAATTTCGAACAACCCGGTATGGTTTCGAAGCGCAGCTAATTGAACGCACGCTGCGTAAAGCCACACGACTCCCATCGCCAGTTCGGAGCAAGTCGGAGACCGGATTTTTCACACTTGAGTCCCTTGATGATTACCGAATGTACCAAATCACTCACTAACAGGAAGACTGAGTAAAAGTGAGAATCAGGCCATGTAGGAAACAACAGATATAAGCGCTGGCCTGAAGCTTGCAGACATCTCCAACAGCATGCTGGATAGCAGACTGAATGAATGAAGAAACCAGTTGCCACCAAGACTTCACAGATGATGTTTTCTGCGTGGTGTACCGCAATGAACAGGATCGAACTGATAATAACTTTTAGTTGGCCTCTTATGAACATTACTCTCGCGCTAGAAATAAGAAAATGCTCATTCTGGAAAGGGTAATAATGTGTAGACCAGATGGGTCATTATGGCGAAACAGTAAATTCAAAAAAAGCCTAGGATGGTTAATACCCGCAACTCCATAACCAATTCCCAATCAGTCCATATCGTGGTTTCGTAAACTGTGTGAACAACAGAGCAAAAGGGGTGTGTATGAGAGGCACAACAAGAACAGAATTGAGAAGTATGTTGCAGATTCTTAGTAGCAGCGCCTATCCTGAGGAATTCATAAACAGCTGTACGCAGGAAAGACGAACGAAACTCTTGGTGGACGCTGCTGATAAGATGAAACCCACTTAAGATTGCCAGTAAAATGAGAAGCGGCTGCAGAGTTGACGACATGTCAACTAACTGACGCGACTAACAGGACGTACAGGGCTGGTTTTGTGCTGGCGATACTACCCCACTAAAAAGATAGTATACCTAGCAGGACTTCTCGTTTTCTATCTAGTCATTTGACAGTTCCTGTGGCTCAGAATAAACCCGTCGCACTATCAGGCGTTTACCAGAAATAATTCGTGAGAATTGCCCTGCTTAACTTTGCTCCGGAACTACAGAGTCAGTTCGTTCACCATGGTCCACTTGGTAAATAGTGCACACAGACCTGGAGAGCGTGTTTCGTGTTGTTTCTGGGCCCATGCTACTTATCGCGAAGGTGTAAACGTTATGTCGTGTCTACAGTCGAAACGGTTGTGATTCAATTGTACCATCCAGATTGATGTGATCAAACGACAGTTTATACAAACGATTGGACTTCAATGGCAAAGCATGTCCATTATCGGTGCACTCTCATTAACACAACTAGACTAGAACTAGGTCCAGTACACTTATGTTCCACATCAAATCGAGGTCGTGTTTGCCACTTATCCAATCAACTCGTCTCTTGTTTACTTGTTGACCAATAACTGTCACTCAAGTTTAAGTAGTCGGAAATGAAAATTTATCGAAAACAATTGTTTGTAAGGCACTCGTTTTTCACGAAGAAGTTCAACCATCTGAAGCAGGTCAGTGGCTAAGAAACCGTTTATAGAACCTCCATGAAAGAACAACTGCAGCTGCGGTGCAGCACCAATCAATTTTCCAAAGAAAAATGGGAAGAACGTCAAACATGTGGGTGCGGTGGCATGATCACCATCTGGTGCCATTCGTGCAAACAGGTGTTCTGTTGGTCCTGTTGTTCGGAGTCAGCGCGTATCATAACGATAACGCCATAAACTCAACACAAGTGTAAATTATCTTACGTAAATGAACCACTACTTGGTATGTCTACTTTAACGTCTGTTCATTGCTACCACCATGTTTGTTTTGAACTGGCCACCAGCGTCTGTACAACCTTAATCCGGTGGCCTCCTAGGTATATGACAGAATTGCACACTGAGGATTTTGTTTTACGAGCGACAATTTATTTTTGTAAAATCCAGTGTAAAATCCAATACATCTGAGAACTTCTAAGATATTTGCAGACTTAAATATCATTTTATCGCCACTTATCCGCCCTCGATTAACGTGGTAAGTAATGACAAGCGGTCATAATATTGACAAGAGCAACCAAGCTATGCCTGCAGGTTAGGCGGAACACATCCAGCAAGTGCTACTGGCCCGGTTCATTTCTCCCCTAGTTCACAGGCGTTTCGAAATCAGTGTTGTACCCACAGTGGTGTCATTACTAACGGGTATTGTTCAATGCCGTCTCCAGTTCAGTTAGGCTTTAGCACGAGACAGTCTGGCGCCGTGTTCTACAACGGTTCACCACGTGAGACATGTCTGAAGTTGAAGGTCAGTCACGCGGACGGAATCCTCCTTCCAGCATTCAGTCACGTGCGTGCACCAATGCGAGTTAGAACCTGAAGCAACCACTCAGTCGACAAGACTGATCGAAAAAAATTTCGCACATCAACTTTACGACCTTGAGAGCTTAAGACTTCAGGTTAATAAACACTTATCCGTTAGGTAGACGTTACAAGATATTCAACGTTGACACAAATTACCGGTCTTGCTCCTTAAAATACAACTGATTTAAAAGCAGTACACAACTCTGATTTCACCTGTATGCCGTCGTTAGCGTACTAAGTTGCAACTCTCCTCAGTGGATTGCATTCTTGATGTGTAAAATCTATGTAATCCTCCCAATATACTGACCACAATACTGACAGTCGAGTACAGTTATTAATATATTTGTATATATTATACACATATCACAGTTCACGTTTTGGAATTTTATATATATTATATATATATAATATATATATATATATATATAATATTATTATATATGCAAAGTATTAAAAGGGCAACACACTGAGTAAGTGGCACCCGCATTATTGTGACCGTTTCCAATCCACCCTAGGATCCGTTATCAAATATATATATACTATACTAATATATTACTATACTAACCTATATACTACCCGTGACTTAATGGACCATAACCTGCACTATTATATATTAGAACCCTCACTCCCTATTGTATAGGCATAGTGACTACTAGTATTTATTACTATAACTTAATTATTGATATTAATATCGTACATACCAGAATCCCGAGCCAACCTGCACAGTGGTGACCTGATTTGCAACAGAGCACAGCACACAAATCCTCTCGACGTAACCGAGCCGGATATCGCCCATATTTTGCCGGACGCGTCTTTGTTTAGTTCTGTGACCAGCTAAATCAAGTTAATCCACCTGATCCTTAAGAACAATGTGTCCCACACGTAACCAAGTATCCCACTAGGTTGTCCCCTTCTCTACACCCACCTGTTGCGTATTCACATTCGCTAAGTTTTAAAAACACTCAGCAGAAAGCCTTATCCCATTGAATTTGTATATCGCGATCGAACTGCAACCCTTGGTATCGTATCTCGCTACGTTAACGCTGGACGTCGTTATGGGTTGTCTTGGGTTGTTTTTTTTTGGAATTGGTATCATACGCATATAGTATGCCCTAATCGAGTGAATCAGTTGGATACGTCCACTCAAAAGACTGATTTGACCGGACTTATTTTAATTGAGTACCGTAAGGACGTAACTGTATCTCAGGGTCAAGGAGGAAAACCCAACCAGACTGAACGCAACGTTCGTCTCACAAAGCAGGTTAGTACAATAGTTGCTTGCGACTTATAAACCGATTCATTAAAGAATGACATAACTCTACGCCCTTTGTGTGGATGAAAAAAGAAACGAGGGGCTTTCTGCAGATATACTCGAAGGATAATGTATGGGTAAGTTGAAGGTCATCCAACCGATGAAATCATCCGACAATTCTGAAGACGTACGACGGAAAACTTTGGAGACAAGGCAGCAGTCACTATGACTTGATTAGGTAAACAGCTGCGGTGTTAATGCTTTCATAATGTGGCGACGGAGAGAAAAGCGTTCTGGGCGTTGTAGGTGTGAAACTTACAAGCGGAAACGTTTTACTCGTCCATTGCCGACTGGTCAGTTTGGCTACTACGTCCCCAGGTAAATGATGTAGTTATGCTGCATTGACCAGTAAATAGAATTAACTTCGTTTGAACGGTCTGCGTCATACCAACCAATCTCGAAACAGTATGTTGATCCAAGAGGTGACGTTTATGGTATCATATTTAATACTGAAATATACTCTAGCTAGTAGCCGATGGTGTGCACCGTCTCCTTCGGCGTGAACGTTCATACCTCAGTGTTTCGGGTCATCACCAAGGTTGATGTCATTTGCTTTACCGTGTGAATCGTGTGTGCGGACGCATCGCATACAGGTCCGTCACTAAGGTTGATCCACTCCATTGAGTAAAAGCGCATGATCAACCTTGAGTCCCATACAAGGCCCGCATGATGGACGGACGTGCAACACCAAGCCGGGCCGACGTTCCGAGGCCCTAATGGGCTTGGACAGAAGACTTAACGATTCGTGCCGAAAATGCACCATTGCGGGCGAAAATCTATCGAGATCAACTGACCGTGCTGAAAGTGATTAAAAGAGGAGAGTATGGGCAGCTAACCACGTCCTAACGTGGGCCCGGTGTTGTGTTGAAGACGCCTCGCACTGTCGCAGTGGTTAGCCAATTCGGGTAGTCAAGGCAGTAACCGTATACGACCAACTCTAACGCGTGAGTCGGGGCAGTGACAGCACAGTTTGTGTGCAGGTCTGTAAACAGCTGGAGACAGGAACATGATTTCGGTCTTCGGTACATGCGGCCTCAACCTCTATAAACTGGCAACTGGGTCAAAACCTAACGCACCGCATTGCACACATCAAAATTTCACTGTTAAAGACGATGACTATTGATCGTGTCTGGGAGTTAGACCTCCGTTAACCACTATTTCTCTCGTGAAATCTGTGACGCAAAAGCTGGAAGCCAAGCTGTGACGCATGATCGAATGTGTGCCTCACTTCTAAGGGTCACACCATGAACAAATAAAACGGCGAATCTAAATTCCATTAGGAGGAACGACGGCAACTTCGGCAACTGAAAAAGTACACCAATCCTATCCATACTAATTAGCTAATTATTAAGCGATCTATAGTCGCTGATAGTGTGTGGTTTAACCGCCCCAGTCAGACGCATTGGAGGAAATAAAACAGGGCAGGATAACACCATGATTAATGTCATAATAAATGATTTCCACACTATATCTAACTAGAGGGCGAATGGTATGCACTACTGTGTTACTTACCTTTTAAATAAAATAGGAGATATTTAACTGAAAGTGCTGTATCAAAAGGTTTCACATTAAGCGGCGTAACAACTCCAGACAGGCCCTGGACGAAAATCAACATCGTGTCCAACAGGAACACCACCCACCGGCGACCAAACTCAGACAGCTATAGACCGCCTACTTTCGCATTTAAATATGCCACCGGGTGACCTTGCGTAGGCAATGGCAAAGTCCGCCTCCGAGTGTAGGCGACTGAATCGTTGGCATTATAGTTAGATGAGACAGTCCGTGTTTGATCGCCTTTTAATAGCCAACCAATCGTAAACATTTCAGCATGTGGCCCAATTAATCAATTAACCAATCAGCGAAAAGCATAATTTGGACGTGCCTGTCTGGTGAGTCACGACACCTGTCAGGCCGCGATGGTTTGGCCTAACTTATCTCATGTGGCCTTCTTGCAAGTTCGTTTCACAAAAAACCATTTCGCTACTATGGTTTTGTGCGTAACGGCTCGACGTTAAGTGGGGACAGCCGAATCGCATCCGCACTTGGTAGACAAGAGTTACCGCTGTCCTGCGAGGGGCAAGATGGCAGCTTCTTGATTTTCGTGAAGCGCACATGTTACGTGACATTCAAAGGGTGGTTTAGACTGAATCGTTCTTTAAAAATAAGAGCATCAACATGGATCTGGACTCACTCATATCATCACCATAGTCACTCACTTGATCTGTCGATATGGCTACCCATGGAACGAACTCGAACTCAGTGACGGCACCAAAATTAGGGAATTTTGGTTGGTATAACCTGAAGATCACCGACAACGGATTGCAACCTTGGACTATCCAGCCAGTTTTATTCGAAAAGAAGACTCAAAGTTAACCCATGTTTCAGTTTTTCAGTAGTACGTACCTTGTTAGAACCGGCGGCTGAACTCCAACCAGT
Source organism: Paragonimus kellicotti (assembly GCA_014220965.1). NCBI lineage: Eukaryota > Metazoa > Platyhelminthes > Trematoda > Plagiorchiida > Troglotrematidae > Paragonimus > Paragonimus kellicotti. The sequence continues at coordinate 43,446 of LOND01002230.1, read as the reverse complement.
CTGGATGGAACAACCGAGCCTCTAACAGGGGAGAATTCCAGTTCAGTGCTTCTTTCGAAGAGAGTCTACTGAAAACTTGTGCCAATGGGAAAGCTGCGGTGGACCGTGAGTAATGTTCAGTTCATTGCACTGAAAAATATTTTGAGTCGGGACGAAACGTTGCTTCGGTCGTCAGAATGTTATGAGCTTTTAGTAGTGCTCACACCTTTCAGTCCACGTACAACGCTTCACATCTATGGATCATTCGGCAAAATAATTCTAGAACGTTCACATTTTTATTGCCATGTTCAAAAGTTCGAAAACTAGTTTACTTAACCAAAGCATCCAGTTGAGTTGCATCACCACAGTTACAATAAATCCATCCGGAAAGTAGTCAAATGTGTGGGACAGTGCTCTACGTCTATCCAGTTAGATGAAACTGGTGAGATTGCAGCTACATATGCCTAGTGAGCTACACCAGACCAATGACGCGAAAGTGTCACTTGACATCTACTTTTTTGTTGCGATAGGTTTTTCTCTGCTTTATGTCATCCGTATCGATTAATACAGAAACCATTTCCGCACAAAATCAACTGCCATCTGAATTAATTGCCGAGGAGTTGAGTCTTTAGATACTCAATCAATGGGCGGATTTCCAGTTAAGATGAACTTTCCGGCTGACATATTATATTAGAAAGCAATAGACCCACGTTTGGTAACTGAACCACACTGATCCGTGGTGCAAACTCCCGTCATATCCATGTGTAAACCACTACATTATCCGACTCCAATCGTCCCAGTTAAATTCGGTATCTGAGCATTCATACTACAATCATACTGAAAGAATAACTTGGGGTGATACAGTGGTCGTGACCTCCCATCTATGGCCCACTGGACCGGAACTTCTTGGGCTGATAGATAGTCCAACCGATGATCGACCTGCTGGGCACTTCTCAATTAATCCGTTGTCGGTGACCTGTAAGTAAGATTGCTTATGACACATTCCTCCGGAATTAATTGGATGAGGAATCTGGGTAAGAGTAAACTGAGACCGTTTTGGTCCACTGAACATCTAGATGATTGGGGTATCTGCGTAAGCACTGTTTAAAGATGATTTCACATAAAGCAATCAAACAACATTTAGTGAAGGAACAAACTGAAATAGTTTTCCCCGATAAGGACCAGTTCAGCTGGCATCCTTGACCTAATCACTTTTCGATGGGTTACGAAACACCGCTGAACAAGTGTCAACCTTATAGCAGGTAACGACTTCGCTATTGTTGGGAGTACCCCAAGTACAAACATAAGAAAATCAGCCATGAGCCACCAGTCCAGGGTGATGGACAGTCAGTCAGTCATCGTGTAGAATGGAGCGGAATTGCATTTACGATTCGGAAAGTTTTTCATTTCCGACTGGCTGGCCTAAACTGGTCGTCTCATAAAACATCAGTTGCTTCTATTACATTGCTGTCCGATAAACATGCGGCTGTTGTGCTCGTTTTTATCTTTATCGACTAAGGAATGAGATACTCTTATCGTGCTCAGGTTAAGTTGGCCATCTTACCGATGCCGGCATTGCAACACCAGTGTGTCTTCAGTCCCTTACGTGAAACCATACCTTATACCGTAGTGTAATCGGTTGTGGCATGTTGACCACATTTGAATGCGCAGCCACAGCCGCATGTTCGTGATGTCCACGTTGTCCAGCTGCCTCGAGAGGGGAACAGTGACCGCCATGTTACTTCCAAGTTGAACATCATCCACATTTGATCACAGATTTCGCAA